>CAKNYM010046933.1:102516-159310 GCA_932195095.1 Andricus curvator | reverse complement strand
AGTTTGAGAGAATTTTACATGTTTTAAGAGAATTCTGCTGAATTTAAAGGAATTCTGCTGAATTTAAAAGAATTATACACAATTTAAAAGAATTGTACATAATTCAAGAGAATTCCCAGATAACAATTTGCTCACACCTTGCCCGCATGGTGTTTGCACGCGTGTCGACCGATCGGCACGATGTGAGGGCAAGAGTGCAGACATATGTGTCCTCATATGCGTCGCATATGCGCCGCACGCGTGTCGGCACGTGCGTGCCAGCGTCGTGCTAGCATGCATGTGTTTTGAGTTATAATTATTGAAAACAAGATGTTAAAAATAACATAAGTAACAGGAAACATTGTATGACGTTTTTAAGAAGAGACTCCTGTGTTGAAAGTTGTTCTTTCACAACTGATGATGCAACAGGTGTTTATTCCAAAAGCGGCAGACGCAAAATTATTCCTGCTACCTCTTAAATCATGTATTAGCGAGAAAGATATATTTACCTGAAAATATTTTTTTATTTCGAACCATTTAAATTATTCAACACGTTTATTCATCACTTTTGCTAAAAAACGAAGGGCTTTTAGATAACAATATACTTTTGAATAATCCAGTTAATTACTTTCAATTGTTTTTCAAGTTGCATATTTTTAATCGTTCTACTACTGAGATTTAAGAACTTAAATCTCAAAAGTAGAACGATTAAAAATGTGCACTTGAAAAACTTGTTTTCGATCATTTTAAATATGAATATGGTAAAAATAGTAAAAAATAGTGAGCCATTTTCCGAACCAAAACCCAAGAAAAAATGTTTATTCAATTTGAACAAAAATAATTATTCACTTTTACTTCGAATTTTTATCTGTAAAATGAACTTGGGCTGACATAAAACTTTACGCCCGCTACATAAAACTTCACAACCGCTACACATACACTGCACCAAGCAAGTGAGAATATAGAGGAAATTATCTTTATTTAAAAAAAACTTGTACCGCTGGACCCCACAGTCTCCTTTCTGCAAAGTAAGCTATTTCTTCCCTTCACTTATAATCTAAAATTGTCAAGTACACCAAACATCCTCTATCTGCTTTACATGCTTGTTTTAAAGGAGGGTAGGACAACAAGTATCGTGTGTGTCCAGGGCGTACGGCTCTTTTGCCTCGTGTGACTGCTGCCCTCGCTTCGCTCGGGCGGCACGTTCACAATCGTCAAAATAGCCATCTTTACACCCTCGATACACAATGTACTATTTTGTCTGACCCCCTCAAAACGCGCCATTGCATGCACGTCAAGCAGGCGTAATGTAGCCTCTTTCAGCCCAGTGACGTTGGCACATGCGCACGCCACCGCCGGGCCGACATGAAACTTTACGCCCGCTACATGAAACTTCACTTTGCACCACGTAAGTCAGAATATGAAGGAAATTATCTTCATCTTAAAAAAAAATTGTATCGCTGGACCCCACAGTCTCCGTTCTGCAAAGTACGATATTTCTTCCTTTCACTTATAATCTAAAATGGTCAAGTACACCAAACATCCGCTATCAGTTTCACATGCTTGTTTTCCACCGATGGACCAAACATATAACAAAAATGCCAGTGAGCCACTGGATCCTCTACAAACGGCTCACGGCCTATATCTGATGTCGTCTACAAAAATTTTGAGGAGAAACGCGCCCTCACAGAGAAAGCAAGGGTTCAGTGACGATCAATAGTGTGGTCGTGGTGCATGCGGAACACCATCAACACAATCTGCATATGGCCTATATCAATTATCAACATTCGTTTTCCTCAGTGACCCACGACTATTAATCTAGACGTCAACCCCATGTCCGTTGGATGGATGAGGTCCAGTCATTTTATCTTTCGATTTTTATGTAAAATAATCTCCTAAATTAAAAAAAATCTCTGACACGTCTCTGGAAAATCAGTAATTCTCGAGATATTTGCAATTAATTATTTGTTTATAAACGTAACATTAAACATTTGCTATTTGAAATTTTTGAAGTCTCCACACCCTTTTTAGAGGGGGGATATTATTTTCAAAAAATAGATATTAATAACTTTTTAACGAATGAAAGTATTAAAATTGAAATGTTATGATTGAATTCAAAGTAATCTCCGAAATGGTTGAGATTGTTGAGAAACAGAGACACACTCACAATTTAAATAATTGTACAGGTGCCTATAGCGTCTCGTGGCCTCTAGTATCGATCCGAGATTATCATACTATCTACCAGGAAGATTCCTCGGCCCTGGTAACGTCCATCCTTTTTTCCACCCCCGTTTCCGTATCTTTTTCCGAGGCGAGACGCCCTAACATACCGCAGAACACCGCGAAAAATACCAGGCTAATAGTATGAGGTTTTAGCCCTAGCATGAGTTTTCTCAACGCTGAATCAGGGAATTTGGTCTCAAGAAGTAGAGCTGGCCTTCAATGAGTTTCCAGCTACGGCAGTTCATGGGGTATTTGCGTATATCTTCCATCCGTTGGCGGTACGAGGAGTTTTCCACTTCCTCGGCTTCGAAAACCATGACAGTCGCATCGCCTTTGTACATGCGAGAGAGCGCATCCGGTATATGGTGCAGCGCACCCTTACGATGGACTATATTAAACCGATTTTCGAGGAGTAAGAGTGGCAAATCCCTATATAAATCGACGGTACCAACTAGCGATGCCCAAAAATCTCCGCAATTGCTTAATATTGCCAGGTGCCGGATAATTCAGTACGGGCGCAACGCGTTCAGCATCTGGTTGTAAACCTCGATCATCAACGGGATACCCAAAATATCAGACTTCAGAGCTACAAACCCCTTTCTCTTTGGGACTGCTAGTTATCCCAGCGCCATCGATATTATTTAGAACCTTTTTCATTCAGTACAGATGCTCCTCGAAACTTTCCGATAATATGATGATATTATCCAGATACACGAAGCCGTGTGGACTAATTTCTGTGCCGATTAGCTCATCGATTAGTTTCTGAAAGGTTGCTGGCGCACCGGACAAACCGAAAGGCATTGTTTTGTACTTAAAAGGCCCCACCCTGGTACTAAATAGGCTGTTATCCTGCGACTATCATCCTCTAACAAAACCAGATGGTACGCTAAACTTAAATCGATCGTCGAAATATAGTGAGCCGATCCCAATTTGTTAAGGATATCTTTCAAGAACGAAAGCGGATATGCGTGACACTTGGAAACTACGGTAACCTTTCGATAGTCGACACACATACGACAAGCTCCGTTAGGCTTTTTCACCATAACCACAGGGCTTGAGCATTCTGAGTTCGACAGCTCGATAAAGTCTTCTGCTAAGACATAACCTACTTCGTCATACATAGCCTTCAGTACTTCAGGTGACACTCGGTAGTATCTCTGTTTGTTTGGCAGACGTCCCTGGATATCAATTTTATGTTTGACGAGAGTGGTTCTCCCAATGTTCGGCCCAACTAAATGTGTCGCATCACATTTCATGATCTGCGATTTCTTCTGCCCCGTCGCCAATATGTCCACCTTACCCCAATGGACAATGTGGTTCCTCGCCCGGTCGCTGTGCTAGATACCACAAACCCTAAGACCATTTCGAATAAAACCAAATTTGCGCATGAAATCCCATCCCAAAATTCAATCTGGTGTAACCTCGCTCGCTATCCGAAAAACGACCTTTTTACATACACCATCCAGCTCCACTGGAACGAATAAGCAAACTAGCACAGTAGACGTCGTACCATTAGCTACGCGCATAGTTTTTGCTTTCGGGTCAACCATCTTATGCCCTACTTCGGTCATTAGTTATTTATCCAAAGCATCTTTCAAAAACAATCGACATGACCCCCCATCGATAAGCGCGGTTAATTCTTCCGACCCAATTTTAATTCTTGCGAATATTTTCGTGGCTTCATCTTCTAATTCAATCTCGCCGCACGACGGAACCCCCCGAAATACCACCTGGGGTAAATTGAAGCGATTCCACTTGAAGGGTAACTATCCCAATCATTCCTATCCGATTGACTAGGTTCTGTAGTTTTTGTACTAGAGTCGGTACTTATTTGACTAGGTATTTTAAATTCTTTGATCTGCTTTATCAAATCCGAAAAAAATTGTAGATAATTGGATAACGCTCGCGCTGTCTTCCTTATCCCTATCGTTTTCAATAACGTTTCTACTCGTTTAATTTGCTTCTTAAGATCTTCGCTCCCCAAATAAATCCTTGGTTCATTGGTAGCAATAGCGGCCACCGAAATTTAGTTACGTTTCTTTTCGCTACCCTTAGCCGTTTTATTTTTATTTGGCTGATAAGCATATTCAGGAAGAAACGACTCTTCCGGTCTCGGCGTCTAATCGCGCACCTGAATTGTTAACGCATATGACGTTAGGCCCTGTCTAATTGCTCTTCGAAAGGAATGAGCCGAGGGTGAAGACAGTACAGACCAATCATATATGTGATGTACTCTACGCTAGACTCCTCTGGGCCTTGTCTGCGGGTAATTATTTGCTCTTCAAAGCGTTTCTCATACTTAATGTCGCCAAACCTTGTACAATAATCATATTTAAACTGTGGCCAAGATCTCCACAGATGTCTGTGATTTATATCTGAACCAGACTAGCGCTTCCATATCAAGGAGGAAGTGCATAGCCAATCAAGCTGTAAATGTAACATTCCATTGCCTCACTATTTGTGATAGGCTTTCACCACCATAAAGGTACGGATGATCTACACCCCTATGGTACGGGTGATTTCCCCCCGACTATGTGGTGGATACCGCGAAAAATTTTTCCTATAATTATCGATTGGCTCATCTGCGACACCCTCCCTGTGAAAACGAATTTGATTACCAGGTATGGTACCAGGAGCGTTAATTTTGCGATTGACGCATTTCGTCTGCAGGCCGAACGTTGGTTTGAAAGATAAAGTTAGGGGCAGTGTATTCCACATTAGCGGTGGTTGCGGTATTAAAGGGGGGTGGCGTATTCGGCCACTCATATGCGAGGTCAGCGCTTCTCGAATTTATCTGCGAAATCCGACTAACTTTCGAGATTGAATTATTTGTGGCCTAGTGTCCGTAATCCTACTTATAGATGCTGTACTCGTGTTAGTAGTACTCGTCACGGTCGAAGTTAACGTTGATATCGGGACACTATCCTGCGCCTCGCTAGCTTCCAAAGGTGTACGCCTAGACTCTATTTTTTAGACTGCTGGTGGCCTGCACCCTTGTTGCGTAGTTAACCGAACTTGACTCGATGTATCTTCATCGACACCTATTTATCTAGTTTCCCCCACAAACCTTCAGAAGGACCGGATAACCCTATCTAAAACTACTTCCCGTGTATCCGTATCATTTACGAAATGCGCGTAGAGCATCTCCTGGATTCGTTCGGTACTAAGATTTTGTTAACCAATTAAAATTCCAGAATAATTCCAAGTTCTGTTAGGTGTTAATAAAATAATCATAATAAAAATAAAAATCAGAACCTAACATACCATATATAGGCTAAAAATATAAAATATTAGAATAAATAAAGTCAACACGCGGCGACGTTAGCATGTGCGAGGCGCACATTTTTTTTGTATTATCAGAAGTAGGTAATAGTTGATATATTGCTACACTTGTGTTCGGAATATGTATTGTTACACTGCTCTTGCTAATAGCGTTGTGAGAAAATTTGTGTTAACGTCGAAAAAAGGATAACACCGTCCCCAAACACTACACGTTCGGTAGCAGTCGGTCTTTGAGATATAAAACGAACTTCAAAAATCCAGAACCTAACAAACAAAATTACATACAAAGGGCCTGAGAAATAACAAATGAGGAAATACAGAGCCTATTAAAATTATAAATCGAGGAATACGAAATTGAATTAAACTTTCACAACAAAACAGTAGAAGACATAGACAAGGAACTTAGCGAAATAACGAAACTTCAGCTTTTTTCAGTACTAAGCCGCAGTGTCGCGCCTTAGAGTAGTGTACGCTAGGCTATGCTTTGACAGATCAGTACCCTTCGTGACCTCGACGGGGTAGCAGTAATCATCAATCATCAAAATTATCAAATCATCAAATCATCCAAATTCTGGGGTACCAGTCCAGGGTTGAATTTGATTAATTATAAAGATCGTAGTAAAATCTTTCTAATTAGCACAACGATTTCAGGAATTTTGTACAACATCCCACGACCATAATTATATTTATGTGCCGTGGTATATGTCAAATTTATATCCTTCTACAGGCATGTTGAATGTAACCAGAACGAATGTTCGCTATTCGAGGCATGTATAGCGTGCAGGAAATGACTAATTCCGAAACTGTGGTAAAAAGCAGTAATAACAAAAACTTTTTCCTGCTGCTGGGGTTGCGCTTCTTGAGAAAAATTACTTTTTTTATCTGCTGCGCTGCGCACTTTAAATCATGTTAATTTTTCTAACTGATGCCCTTGCGCATTTAGATTTTGTTAGCGAATTAATGACAGACTGCTGTTGGGTAGCGAGGGAACAACGTATTGTTACTTTCAAGTTAATCAAATGAAAAATGATAATTTAAAAATGTGAAAATCAATCGATATTTAATTAGAATAGTAAAGATACTGATAATTTATTTTCATTATAATCTAATTTAATCTAACTTAACACTAATCCGAGTTCGAGCTCGAAAGTCAATTCGCACACGTCACTTTTGATATACAAACAAATATTTTGATAGTTTCGTGAACTTCACTTCACAATAATCCGAACAGGCAAAACACTAGACAATGTTAGATGATCACTTATTTGAATTGAGAGCACTTTGCTGTAGAGTAAGCATTATGACTGCAGAATTTATGAATAATTTTGTGCGCATCACCAATGAGAATTGTGTTTCCATTTGACTTTTCACGACTTCTCCCGTTCCAAGTCGAAACCAGACCGAGAAACAAGGGTCGGAACCTGAACTAGTAATTAATATCACTTTGAATAATGTATTGCGTTAAGCGCGGTGTCAGAAATGGCCACAAGTGCCTGGCACGAAAGCCGAAACTCAACTAAAAAGAGAAAGCTGGATGAAGTCCAGACCACTGAGCGAGCCAACATACTAAACACCACTACCGCTACACACCAGCGATCGAGAGTTTTGATGCGACAGCCCCTAAGGCACGAGACCACGCGAAACAATAGCGTCGGGAACAAACTCCCAAAAATCACAAACCTCATCAGGAATAGTAAAAGTTTCTCAAATATAAAACTAATATTATATTTTAATTAAATCATATGGTTTAATGGTATATATATATATATATATATATATATATATATATATATATGGAATAGACTCAAAAACTATTTTAACAGATTAAAAATTACTAATTTTGAGTAGTGAATGGCGATTGGACTAACTCAAAGTCATATTTTACCACGAATGACTGATCAATTACCATAAATCCCCGAATTTTCGAAAAAGGTTCGAAATTTTTGTATAACTGAAATTTCCGATAATTTATAAGGACCCCGCACCAAATGTATGGGAAAATGGCTTTCGGCAGATTTAGTTGAAACTTGGTACATACGAGTACTTAGATTATAAGTGCCTAATGAAATATCAAAAAAAAAAAAGAGAAATGGTCAGGTTTTGCGTTATACGGCGCTAAATACTTGAAATCCATAAAAACAATTATCCCTATATATTCTGAAGAGGAGAGACGACAGCAGATCAAGGTCAGTACCAAATGCGAATTCGCTAATGATATATGTTGTGTGCATCCCGAAACTGCCTAACGCTAAGCACTTAAGATTTTAATTTAATAAAACATCCCTGCTATAAAATCAAAAACGGTGCACCGGTGAGATCAATATAAGCGTTCGAAATGTGGTCTACAATACAAAACATGATTTCGTAAGCGCAGATAAGGAGCTAACGTCAGGCTGAAACAAAGCGCGGTTATTTCAAAACATAAATTTTTCGCGCTTCCTAAAACAGTCGAACGCTAAGGACTCAAAATATTAACCCACTTGAAATACTCATTGCTGTGAGAGCAGAAATAAAGTGGTAGTCCCAAGTAACGATAAGGCCGTAACATGTCACACCAAATAAGTTTTCCGGAAACGAGTCTTTCGAGGTTAGGTCTTCAGAGGACATCCCTTCCCAAGGGAAATGTCCCCCAGAAAAATCTCTTTCAACGCAAAAAAAAAATAAAGTGATATCCTCACATCAAATCTCTTTCCAGTTCCAAAAAAATATTAAATGCTTCGAGACACCATTGGACAGGTCTTCCCGGGGCAATACTTCCCAGTACATCACCTTCCACATCTGAAAAAATACGAGTTGCTGCAAGGCAACATTGAACAGGTCTTCCCGGGATATTTCTTTCCAGGAAATCACTTTCCATTTTTAAAAACATGAGATGCTTCGAAGCTCCATTGGAAAAGTCTTCCCGGGTTAAGAATTCCCAGAAAATCACTTGTCACCATGAAAAAAAACATCAGATGTAAAAATGATGAACAATCACTTCCCACTGTCAAGAAAAATAGGAGATGCTTCTAAGAACAACTGAACAAGTCTCTTTGGGTGACGACTTTCCAGAAAATCACTTCCCGGTTCCATAAAAGCATGAGATGCTACAAGGCACAATTGGACAGGTCTTTCCGTGTCAAATCATTCTAGGAAATCAGTTCCCACATTTAAAAAATAGCACCTGCAAGAAAAGACTGGACAGGTCTTCCTGGGAAAATACTTTACAGAAAACCACTTACAACTTCAAAAACTCATGAGTTGCTCCGAGGAACGATTGAACAGGCCTTCACAGGACATGTATTTTCGGAAGACCACTTCCCACATCCACTTCCCACTTTTCAAAAGGAAAGAGAAAAGATAGAACCCAGTTACAGAAAAAATAAAAGCGCATCTCTTAACAGACAGTCAGTACAATTTAATTTAAAAGATAATTTACAAGAACTCCGTCAAATGTCCCACAACAATATCGAAAACCTTAGTAAAATAAGAGCCAATAATTTACAATTACAAAACTCAGATGACAGTGAACCATTGAAGGACAGAAACACTTAAAACCAAAACAGACGACGTAGACTCTCGACAACAAGTAATAGGTCAAACAGACATTCTAGAATCCACACAAATAATACAGATACAGATAACGAACCTGAAAATAATACAAATAATAAAACAATTCCAGCAACATTTTTCCCTTTTGGCATGATACAAACGCCATTTCAAATCATGAGTAACTGGCGGATTAAATTCAGGAATAAGAAAGAGGACAGTCCCGCGCATTTCCTGAATGAATTAAAAAGATTCAAAAGAGTGCGAAATAAATAAATCTTCTTGGAGATCATTATCAGACTTTTGCGAAGGCTTTAAAAATGCTTATATTGACGAACGATTTTCAGAAGAAATTAAACAAAAAATAAAATTCTGCAACCAAAAACGGACACAAGACATCCACTCTTACTTGACAGCAATTAGAAAACTCTTTACTAAACTTTACCCTAGAAAAAGCCTGGAATGGGAATTGCGCAGAACGTACGAAAACCTAAGAATAGAATATAAAACGGACATTAAATGTAACGACTTTGAAACTTTTGAGGAATTAGAAGACTTAGGAAAAAAAATGGGAAACTGAGCTAGCCAAATCTAAAATACGAGGGCAAGTTTTACAAATAACTGAACCTAAAATTGAGGACCAAAATGACAACCAATACGGAAAACAAAGTCAATATAATCAAACTAAAAAACAATACAAAAACCGATACCCATTTTTACCATTTGGATTTCCATTTCTACCTTTCCCAAAGCAATATCAACAAAATTTCCGAACCAGAGTCCCACTTAGATTCACAAAAAATACACCCAGATACCCTTACAACCAAATGTTACTAATATTTAATCAAATGTCATTAGGGCAAAATCAAGGTCAATGTAACCCAATGATTGAATTACCAATAGAGAAGGCAGAAAATAACTCAGGAAATAACAACGGTAAACAAAATTTCGAAAAACCAAACTACGGTAATAAAAATCAATAATCGGTTAACAATAATAGGGATTCCCATGACAGGACAAGTTCTAACTCAGACAAAAAACAGGACTCAAATACAAAAACGAATGAGAACACAAATAATTCAAATTGTTTCATTGTGGTTTAACGGGCCATTTTAAAAGACAATATCTTTATTATGCTCATAACTAGGGAAACTGGAAGGGCGGGTACTAAGGCCAAAAATATTAAAACCTAGCACAGAAACGCCGGAAATCTTAAATTCGGATAAAGATGAAGTAACGGAAACAAGTTTTCATCTAATAACAAAATTCGAAAGTAGTTTATTTCGAATTCTGGTGGATACTGGTGCCACACATTCGTACGCTGGCAAGGAATTGCTGGAGAAAATCCATAATTCAAAATTTTCAATTTTCAAACCCGTCTCGCAAACATTAATGGTCGCGAACGGCGAAACGGTCGACATAATTGGACAAGTAGTAATCCCAATTAGAGTCGGTAAACACACAAAACATGTTATGTTCAGGTTAGTCCCAAAACTAAACTCCGTAGGCATTTTAGGCACGGACATGCTAAAGGCCCTTCGGATGACCTTAAATTATGACTCGAAAACCTGGTGGTTACCAGGGAGTCCCTCCACCTGCTATCCAATGGAAGCAAACCCACAATCATTACCCCTCCCAATAACTGCGAACAAAACCGAACCTAAACCTGACGTCAAAGCAAAAGAAAATTAGCAAAGAAAAAATGAAAATATTAAGCACAAACAAATAATCAAAAAATAAGAAAACAGAATTATAGATAGGAAACCTAAATTCGGAGGTAGCATTAACCTCAAAAGTACTAGAGAGCTTAACAAAAGTAGTCAGACGTTAAAAGATAGCGAAATGCCCCCATTACCTATCAATCTTAATCAATCCCAAAAAACCAAAAACGCCCAGATTCCGGTAACAAATCCTGCAAAGGACATCCTCAGCTCAATAAGCATCCCTAAGAGTAACAAATTCCAACCCCTAGAGAGCATCCCCAACCAAGACACTAGCGACAACTCAAGCACACAAGACTCATTTAGTTTAAGTGAGCCAAAAATTGAGAACAGACTACTTAAAAAAGATCAAACATGGGATTGGGGATGAGAACAAGACGAGGCAATTCGAAAAAATTAAAGACCTTTTAACTTCAGCACCAATACTAACATGCCCAGATTTTACACAACCCGTCCAACTCGAAACCGACGCGAGTAACACGGGGTTGGGAGCCGTACTTATGCAAACAATCGACGGCATAAATTAGGTAATCGCTCACGCAAGTGGAAGTCTAAACGGCGCAGAATCTCGTTACTCGGCATCCGAAAAAGAATGCCTGGCGGTAGTTTGGGTCATACGAAAATTTAGGCCATATTTAGAAGGGTACAGCCTTAAAGTAATCACAAACCACTTAGCGTTAAAGTGGCTCCATAACCTAAAAAATCCCACTGGCCGATTAGCCAGATGGGCACTAGAACTTCTCGAATATGACTACGAAGTCATATATCGTAAAGGTAAATCAAATTTCGTCCCTGATGCCCTCTCGAGATCAGGGGAACCAGCAAAAATATAGCGTTTGCGTTAGCTTGTAGCGAAGAAAAAACAAAAGCAGACGTTGACGACAAAACAGATGACTGGTACTCTACCAAAATCAGACAAGTTAAAAAAAGACCCGAAGAACATGAAAAATGGCGAATCAGAGATTCGCAACTCTACTTTTAAAGAACTGACCCACTCAAATATACTCTATTGCCAGACTCAATCCCCTGGAAATTAGTCGTACCCCAAAGCTTGAGACGTCAAGTTTTACGGGAAAGCCACGACGAAACCCAGACAGGACATTTAGGCTCAGAGAAAACTTACGCGAATATTTCCGAACATTACTTCTGGCCAGGGGTATATTCGGACGTAATCAATTACGTAAAAAGCTGCCAGATCTGTCAGAGAGTAAAACAAAGTAATCAAAACAAGATAGGATTGATGGGAAAAAGAGTAATTGAAGAACCATGGAACATGGTAGCAGCTGATATCAAGGGTCTGCTACCAAGACCTAAAAAGAGAAAAAATCAATACATTTTAGTGTTCGCAGATCTATTTAGAAAATGGATCGAAATAATCCTAATTAAAAAAGCAAACGGGATCACAATAGAGTCAGAATTCCACAAACGTGTCATTTCGCGTTGGGGCACACCGAGGACTCTCCACACCGATAATGGCACAAAATTTGTCAACAAAACTTTAAGGGAATTAACGGAAAAATTCGGAACTACACACACAAAAACCCCAAAATATTACCCACAAGCTAACCGGACAGGACAATACTAGCAAAAACTCATCGACCCAATTTACCCCAGCATTCTTATATCTGGGTCGCGAACTAGAACCAAGTAATTCGCTCAGAAAAAAACATAGAAAACGATAGCGAAATCGAGTTTCAAAGCGTAGATAAATGGACAGATAGACTGAGGAAGTTACAAATCATTAAAGAGGAAGTCCAGACAAATTTAGACCAGTTAAATAACAGACAAGCTAGCAATTATAATTTAAGAAGAAGACCTCTAGAATTAAAAATAGGAGATAGGGTTTTAAAAAGGGTAACCAAACTATCAAACAAAGCGGATAAAAAGGCAGGAAAAACTTTACGACCAGTATAAAGGTCCGTTTATGACCAAAAAGAAAATTTCCCCAACGATTAAATTTGAAAATGTGAATACAGATAATGTCACATAGGAGTGGGAAATATTAATGAGTTTAAGTCAGAATATTGAGACTTGAACAAAAGCAAAAATGGCATTGGATCAATAGCATTAACGACACAAATGAACTCGAAAAACTATAAACAACACTCTGAACACAACTACTGTAAAACGACTCTAACACACAATTTGAAAGATAACAGCATTATGACTCCTAATACAAGACAGAAGTAACAGTCTTCTTTGAGAAGAAAGAAAAAGACGATAATATAATACGAAATACAAGAAGAAATATAAACCTTAGAAAGGAAGTACAAACAGCGGAACGCAGAATTAAAAATTCTATAACAGGAAACAAATTGACTCTGACTTTTTTTTAATAAACTAAATTACATAGTTCAAATGGGAGTTACAATTTTGATAATTAATAACTAAATAAAACAAAAACAATTGAACTCAAACAACAACAGACCCAAAGGACAATCGACTCTAAAGTCAAATAAAAACATACTCAAAGGACAATCGACTCCAAAGACAAACAAAAAACAAACTCAAAGGACAATCGACTCTGAAAACAAGAAATCTCCACGACAATTGACTAGACGGACGGGTTTTTCGTTTTTCTTTTCATATTTGTTTCAGAAAGAAGATAACTATGGAGGAGGATCAGAAGCGAAAAAACAACGAGAGAAAAGGAAACTAAAGCACAAAACTAGGGACAATTGTAAAGAACTATAATATCAATTTCGCGAAGGATTAATACTCAAATTTATTTACATACCATATAACCTTTTTCTCAACGAAAAACAATTTAAATTGAGAAAAACTGTACAACCTCAGACTGCAACAGAAAAATTTACTCATAATGACACCGAAACATGATTACTGACTAGATTTAAAATTAATAAAGCAAACCTCAAGAGGAAAATAGCAGATTTGCAAACTTTTGTCCAAATACCTTTCCTGAGACTATATCAGACTTGGACAAACACATTACGGAAATTGAAGGTATATACCCGAACCCGAACCATAACGCGAGACTCGGTACGGCCCTGCACGAAAGGGTTACCGGGCCGCGGACGAGACGGAACGGAATCTCCCGAGGGGACCCGAAGTCCCGAGCAACAGTACAACAGTTGATCAGTCTTTGTCCGCTGGAATCAACGTCAACTGCTCTCGCCTTTCGACTACCGTGCCGCTTTTCCCCTTGTGCTTATTGTTAGTGCTCTTCGCCATCGCTCTTCGACTATCGTCCCCTGGGACGCCAACCTTTTGTTTCTCGGCATCCTGATCCCATTTTTCCTCCTTGTTAGGCACTCTCGCCATAAAATTAATTATGCAAGAAGCTTTACAAGTATCAGCAGATGCATCTTTTAGTGCTAGAGAAGCTGAAACCTCTTTAAACTTTCACTAAAAGATATGCCACATTTATTTTCCCGTCAAAGTGTTAGATTTAAACTCTTGAATAGTGAATCTCTTGTCGGTACGTATCTTTTTCACAAATAATTATAAGGTAGACAAAGAATCAATTTATTATTAAGAAATTGACGTTAAATTCATCATTTTCCCTATATGATAGTGCAAGCAGCGTCTGTAGCGTGTGGCAGCAGAGAAATGAGGTAATCGGATGATGCTGATGAACAACCACAGAAAGTCGTTCATAACCTAACTCCGTGGTGCAGTGAATAGCACATCGGGTTTCAAATCAGTGGCCAAGGGTTCGATCCTCGATGGCGGACTCAATTTTCACTATGACTGATGCTCACATGCTACTCACACTCAATAGTTTCCTCCTTTCCCTTACCCAAATGGGACAGCCCGCTATATATCGCGCCACACAATTGGTTCTTCTTCTGTTCTTTGAATTTGTCCTCAATTTGTAAGATTGTATTAAAATGATTATTTAAAGCATCGTAGGTCAGAGGATTATCAAGATTGTAATACATCACCACTAAAAATGGTTAGATTTTGCTGCCGACTGTGGCGTATGATTTTTCTTAGATTTTGGTACAATATACCCCTTAAGCATAAACATAGAAAAAATATAATTTTGGGCTCATCTCCGTGTACATCTTTGATTCATAAAAACTACGCGAGTATGGTTTCCTCGTTTTTTCAGCGTGCTTTAGAGCAGCAAAGTAGGTCTTTGTCGGTGGCGGGGTACTTCACCGTCCGCGGAAAAATCGCGTGCTTGTGCGTTCCTTGCTTCGACCTACGCGCACTGTTGTTCTGCGCGGTACTTGTCCCTTTGAACTTACCTCAAACCTGAGACGTGAATTCGTGAGAAAACTCGAAAAACAAACTTTTGCAACATAAAATATCGTGTACCAAGGCAGCGTAGTCTTAGAGCACCTTATAGTATCGTACATAATAAAAAAAAATAGAGAAAAAAATTCTTTTCAAAAAGAAGTGCAGGAATGCATTGGAATTGTCCGTTTGTTTGAGTTGTTTAGTACGTGTTGGTTTTTTTAGGTTCGTTACGTTGCTGACGTTCGTTTGGGTTGGATTTGGTACCTTAGCTACCTTCGCTTGGGTTGAATTGGGTTCTTAGTTTCTTTTATTTGGATGGTTCGGTTGTACTGCTTATGTTCGCTCGGGTTAGATTAATTGTGTTGCTTACGTTCGTTTCGGTTCGCTTTGTTGATTGCGTTCATTTGATTTTTTTATGTTGGTTACGTGCATTTGGGTTGGTCGTATTGTTTGCATTTATTTGGGTTAGTATTGTAGGTTTCCTTCGTTTGGGTTTGATTAAAAGTGTTGGTTAACACATCCAAACTAATCCAAGCAAACCTAACCAGAACAACCAGATCAACCCAAACGAACGTAACCAACAACACTAACCTAAACAAACGCAGCCGTTCCGCGATCATAAATCTCACGCCATTAACGCGGACTCGGACTTCTGAATCTCTAATATCTGTATAACCGTATTTTTTTAAGTACAGCTCACGTCGTTGCAAATGGCAGAGGTCCTCTCCTAAAAATGATCAGGAAACACGAGATGATTGGCAAAAGAGCGTTCTTTTACAAAGCTTTCACAAAGCTTCCTCCAATTCGAGTGTGGCTTAAGTGGAATTTTTGACAGAAGCAGGGAGATTGCGATGGGTCAGCGAAAAACTGTTGATTCTCCCTGATCCGCCCCTCCCTCTTTTGTATTCTTCTCCTAGCGTCATATAATACCCGCATTTTGTCAACAATGTTCCCATCCAAACTTCTTGATCTTGAGGCTTAGCAGGAACCTGGATGTTAACGTTCCTCCTTGTCCTGAGATCACTATCATCTTTTAGGGGGTGCCTGCTTTCCGCGGTTGCTCTTAATGTCGCTCCCTCTTCTTCATCTGCGGGTTGTTCATGCTACGGTTGGGGAAGCGCTCTGCGTTCATTTACAGTTTTCGAGAGGTAGGTGGCTTCATTTTTCAAAGAATAATGCGAGACCTGCTGATGCTCTGAGTGTCTTTGGCACCGCAGAGTGTGCATACGCGCCATAAAGCCTCTGCAAGCAGAGACATCGCTGGCATCGTAGCAATCCAGCAAGTCATCCTTGAGTCGATTCGCCAACTTTCTGTGAGCGCCTCGTTAGTTCGTCCTCGTTTTTCTATCTAAATTATTATCCGCACTCTGAACTCTAGGGTGATTGGAACTGTTTTCTGAACCATTGTCGGGTGCTCGGCGTGTTCGATCGTTTTGAACTGCATTTACAACATCACGGTTGTTTGGTGGTGTCATTCTTGTTCCCACGAGCAGTTAAGGAAAGAATTTCTCCATCCATGTAGAGCCCTACATGCGCCCATCCCTGGAAAATTGTCCGCAACTGCTTATTACTTATTATAACCATATTTAGCAAAAACCCTTGTTACAGGGATCCTCTATCCGCAACCTGAGGACACGCCTAGTGGTTTTTGTGGTAATTTATGAAAAAATTTTCTAATTTACGGAAATGCATGGTAAATTACTGAAAACTTTTGATAACAGTTCTGCTGGACGCATGCATAATAGCTCGGACTGTAGAATTCTAAGTATAACGGAGGTTGTGCCGGGGAGGGAAAATGGGATTTTGAATTCCAAAAAAAATGTTGAACACAATGCTAAAGACCGATCAACAGGTAAAATTGTGGTTTATTGCCACCAGCATGCACAATGGAGATTGCTAGCTTGTGGCGCTGTGTTTACCACCAGGATAGTCCTTTCAGGAAAGTTGAAGTCCGGTGGACGTGGTGCTGGCCCTGAAAAGGGCCATTTGAGTGTCTTGGAGATCCTCCTCTAGGAGAAGATGGCGGGGCAAGTAAAGTGGTGAGCGAAAGAGTCTTTAACAATGCCGACTGATCTATAATCTTTAAAGATCTTTTGCAAAATGTCGAATTTAGCATCACTAGCTGAATGAGGTTTACAGCTTATCGGGTGGCTTCCAGATTCTCATGTGATGTTCATGTTTAACAATTTAGTACACCCTAATTCTTATAAATTTATCGCCAAACATACTCGAAAGTCATTTATTAATTTTTTCAGTTCTTCGGCTTCTTCTTCTGGTCTATTTTCTCATATATTAATCTCTTGTCTTACAATGACTCTTCTTTTGAATGGTCCTGATTTTGGAGTCGGCGGTTCTTTCAATTCTTCACATGAAATTTGAGAGTTTTTCCGAAAAATCTTCTCCTTGTTACTCAAATTAAGTACTGGCAACGAATAATTTTCTGTTGCATTCAGAACACTGACGAAATTTGCGGAATGTTGAGGTATCGTGAACTTTCTCGGTCGTCATCTCTTCGTTTGATTTGCAAATGTCGAAATCGTAAATAAATGCTTCTGTATATGTACAAGTTGAGGGATTTTTTTTTCTTGTGATATTCCACTCGAGGATGTTCTGCATAGGTGCGACCGATTATGATATCTAAAGCTAGTGCGTCATTTGGCACAACACAAATTGGAACACTTCTAACGGGCACTTCATCCTTTTATGCATCCGCGTTAACAGTAGCCGTAAACACTACCTTAAATTCTTCAGGTCCAAGTGACTTAAGTTTTGTAGTCACATGTTCCATCTCAAAACCGTGTTTTAATACAGATGATGACTTGGTTGTGCAATCAGAGCTCCCTATATGGATGAAAGCTTTCAATTTCATCTCGTTAATCAGAACTTCATTTAAAAAACTTTAAAACGGAGTTGTTACCATCATCCAAAACTTGGAGCATCTTTCCTCGTTTTGATTCAGTATTGGTGGGACAGTGTCTTCTAGTGTGCCTATTCCTTTGCAATTTGTAAACTCTATTTCTCTTTAAGGCCCTGGACAATCTTTGGCAATGTTTGTTAATGGGCGGTCTCTTATACGGGTTGATTTTCTTTGAGTCAATCTGCCTAGTTAATGTTTGCTGTTTTCCTTAGAGTCTAGAGTTTGCTCATTCCTCATTGTTCTTCTATCCGTTGTTGACTTCGCAGAATTCTTAGAACTTCGTATTCTTTCTGCTTTTTGGGTAAATAATCTTTCTTGGCGCTGTAGATCGTTAAGAATATCGTCAAGATCTGTGTAAATTTTTACTGTGAGGTTAGAATTAAGATCTCAAGACCATATTCCTATGAGAACTTGCTCCTTCATTTCTTCCACTGAAAGGCCAAATTTTTGACAGAGTTTGGCTTTTTCTAAGAAGAATGAAATCAGGGATTCTCCCTTATGTTTAGGTCTTTCGGACATTATTTCCACTTTTTTGTGAGCGTTTCCATGAATGGTTTTCTGAAAGCTGCTTCAAAGGCTTACCAATTTTATAATTCTTGAGATCTTGATTTGTACCATTGCCAGGCTTCACTTGCAGCTTTATTCTTTTTACAACCCTAGATAACTTTTTGTAGTTCAATTAAGATTGAGTGAGTATCAAGGACTGGGTCCAACACTAATATTAAATTACCATCTATTAACAATCTGGGTGGAAAAACATCTTGATAAAATTTAAACCAGTCAATCGTGCATAATAAGTTTGTATATTCAGACTCAGTGTCGAAGAATTTTGGCGTCTGCCAAAATTCGCTACTATTTTTAACATTCGCTAATCTCGTGAGACTTGTTTTACAATGCTCTTTCCTTGTTACTTTAATTGCCAATCAATGTGAGTCGCGAGACTGGATATAACGGGTCAAGGAAAACTCAGAACTATTACGAGAATACTGCTTATAAGCACGTGCAGCCATCCCTTTAAAATAAGTGCACTGCGAGTTGAACCAAACATTTTACTGATAATCAGGGTCTGGGATACTGGGAGAGCCCCTCCGTACTAACAAGCATATTTGATTCGCTGGCGGCATGCGTTATTGCGGAAATTAAATTATTGTACAAAAAATCAGCATTTACATCATTATTGTAAATAAGCGGCGAATTTGACAAAGCAGTATAAAAGGTGTCCACTTTCTCGGCATTTCATTTTACAGACATTGACACGCCGCCAAATATGATCGGCTCCCAAGTCTAGAACCCTTGAGGACAATATTAAAGTCGATAGCAACAAGTAAATGATTTGATTGGTCCGAAATATTGTAGACAGAGAAATCGTTAACAAGATTTGAGTAATCGACTTCTCTAGCTTTTTGCCACTTTTATTAACTTTAACATCTAAGGCCAATCGAATCGGAAATAAATTATAATTGTTGAAAATCTCATCAGAAAAGCTATTTAGGGTTTCTACACGAGCGTTAAAATCAACAATTAATGAAAAATGTGTTTGCATTGTCTAAGGAGAATAAAACCGGTAAGCAGAGTGTAGGAATTTTCAAAGATCAATTTTACAAATAACCATAAATTATTGACTCCTAGCTTGCAATTTGAATAGTCTACGCAGTTTTGGACTAATGTGAAAAGCCCTACACTGCCATGACCCTTACTTTTTTCTTTGACAGTCACGAAGCAATAAGGGGTATACCCAACTAGAAATTTCGGCAGTTTTACAGATGTGTTTGTGAACCATAACTCACCTATGCAAATCACACAATGCCTAGTTAAGTAAGGTTCCTGTTTTACATCCAGGTTACACAAATTATTATAACCACTTATATTCCAATAAAAAACACTGCAACTCTACGTATGATTGCATATCCCTTCATGAGGTGAGACACCCAGAGAACCAAAGCTTGAAACTCCTGCCCTTCCCATAAAAGATCCATCTAGTCAGTCTGCGTGCTGTATAGAATCTTCAGGAGTTCCTCTGTTCACATATTTGTAAAGAGAGCCCTTGATGAAACGGGTTGATTACGTTTAGACAGGTTCGTGATGGCTATGTTCCTCTCAGACGTCGCACTACCCAGCTGTGTGTTTGGAATAACAGCTGTATTTATATCTACAAATGAGGCTGACTCATTATTGTGGATCCCTGCATGAAGTCAGGGCTTGTGTCAGAGCTCGCGCCATTAAACACTTCAATATTTAAAACCCTATTACCGATTATTTTCCATAGGCTCATTCTTCTTAAATCATCTAAGCTGTAAATAATATTATTAACTCGCAGGCGGTTATAACTTATACAAATTTTCAGAACTGCATTTTTTAGTATAGCTGCTTTTTGACTCAAAGCAGAACAGGTCTCATTTTGCCAGAGTTGAGTTAAACAAGGCGGCGAAGTCCATTAATCCACTCCCGATTGTGTTATATCCATTTTGGTTTCAAGTAGATTTCGTACTTTTTCGCCTAACGCAGGTGGTGTTTCCGTTGGCTTATCATACATGCCAAATAGTGTGAAGTTGTTTCTTCTTGTAAACCTATCTAGCCGTTGAACCTGCTTTTCGATCTCCATCATGAGCGCAGCATTCTTCTTTTCTACAGCATCGATTTTGGCTTCACATCTCTACAAGCTTCCTGAGGACAACAACTTTTCAAACAATTGCTTAATTTCTGTTATAAATGCATGTATGTCCCAGGGCATTTTTTAAGTAATACGAACGTGGCCAAATGGCCACGTAGTAGTCCGCCGTGGCCACGTAGTAATCATAATCTGGCCACAACCAATTTTCGAAAATGCGTGAACAACACCTAACTGAAATAATGTCAGAAATTTTTAGAACATACATGATTTCCCCAAAATGTCAAAAAATATATAACTTGCTAATTCTAATGAAGTTTTTTGGTGCTAATCGAAGAAATTTATCAACGAATGAATGACAGTTCATCAAATATACTGTCAATGAGGATTTATATGGAAAAAAACATACTCACGACTTCCGTTAGATATATAAATTCTATAAATTCTGCACATGCCCGAGGATTTTTGTCAGCATATAATTAAGGATTTGTGGGCAAGTATATAATAAGTTGGATATGAAAAATAACTATTTCTGGGATTACTTTTTTTATTGCAAATGTTTTGGTATGAGTGAGTCACAACCCGTCGATCACAATTCGTCTATTGAATAGATATGATTATAAAATCACAAACCGCCATCTTTACGAAAAAACTTCCGAACGAAATCCCTGTCGGAGTACAAGGTGAGATCAGGTTCTCGGTAACGCCTCTCTTTCTTGCGAAGGAACTCTGCTACAGCTGGCCTCGGATCATATAAAGCTGTACCTACTCCATTCAGTGCCACAAACATTCTCCAGTTCATGGTCTCATCTAAAGTTGACAGTCGGTGGTTTGATTTAATTTGATTATAATGAGAAATCACTTTCTCAACTATCATGGAGTGAGGTGAAGTGACCAGTAAAGAGCACAACAGTTTCTGCAAAATCCCACATGTTACTGGTATCAGTCGAAGCAGCTTATGCGACATTTTTGCACCTTCGTCTGAAGTGTCGAGATCTCTGATTTCTTGGATTGCTGGCCAACAATCGCAAACATTTGATGAAAAGTCGGAAACTTTTTCTTCGCCAAAAATGGTTTCGACCAAGAATCGACCCTCTTGAATCATTTCTGCTGTGGTTTTCGCCATAAGAAATGTAGAAAATCTTTTGATCAGCTCATTTTCTTCAATGTTGAGCCGGATGTCAAAAAAATTGATGAACGCTGATATTATTTCGACTCGGAGTGCCTTCCATGATCGGGTGCCTGTTGTGACGAGAGAATGCGATACTTTGCGTCTTTTTCTGTCGTTTTCTTCATTGTAAGTGTTGTCTTGTACATTTTTTTTGTTGTAAAGGAAACTTCTCTTCCTGTCCACCTGGATATGGACCCTGAAGCATGAGTTTCAACTTTCTGAGAGCGTTTTGTTTCAAAGTTAAAACATCGGGCAGAATCAAACGCCCTTTCTGGAGATTTTTTTGCAAATCTTTCATGATCAATAAAACATCTGCCATCAAGCATGTTTGGAGAAGTTGTTGAAATTCCGATTCGTCGAGGTCTTTAAATCAACTTTTTTTAACCACTTATCAAGAGTCGACATCTCAGTTTCTCAATTTCTTTGCAAGTAGCAAGTAATTGAATGACGAAGGTTTAACAAACGAGAGTAAACAATAAGTAAACGTCAGTAAACAGAATTGACACAACGAAACATGTAAACAGCTGACTGCAACACAATGCGATACAATCCAGTAGTTGGCAGGCGGCAGCACATGTCTTATGTTGAAAAGGCGCGTTGATTAAGATTTCAAATAAAATACGCGTCTTCTCAAAATTGCCGTTACGAAAACAAAAACAAAAATTCTTTTGCATTAAATGCATAAAATTGCTACACTAACACTACATCAGAATAAGTGCTTTAATTTGCTCCAAACCAATTTTCCTCGTTCACGTGTATAAATGCCGTAAAATCTCCTATTAAGACGACTCGGAAGACTTTCTCTTTTCGTCCTTCTTCCTTTCAACTGGTTCCCGTTCTACGCGTTTCTCTTACACTACAGTAGGTTCCGAGTCGTCTTAACATATAATGTTTTCAGATTCGCGCATGTCTGTCGGTAGAGAAGCGGTTGGGTTTGGGGGGGGGGGTGTTTGAGGAGATATTTTTCTTTTGGCCACCTAGTGAAAAATCCATAAAAAATGCCCTGGTATGTCCTGTACTTCCTTTTGACTACCTAACTTTATTTTATTTCTCACTCTTTCATAATATCTCTCATTTAAATAATCTTTTTTTGAATCTTCCATAAAATCATTTAAATTTTTCCAACTGGCTCTCTTTACTTGAAACTAACTCAAAGCTTCCTGCTTCAAAATCGCATCTAAAATTTCAAAAATATCATGATGGGTAATTTTTGCATCTCTTTCAAATCTTATAAAATCATTAGGAAATATGTAAGTTGGACTGCTCTCTGTGTTTTTTTTTTAATTTAAAGGCCAGTTCGATATTATTTTAAAAGGTGTTGAATCATGCCAACAGGAAATGACGTTGCTGGTATTTCTTGTGAATTCTCTTCTACCCTATCCTCTCCGTCTACTCTATTTACTCTTTCCTTGTCCATTGCATTTCGTGTTTTAGCTTTATGGTATTGCGCATTTGACTTTCTCATGATTGATTGCCTTTGGAATGGTCTCAGAAACTCTGAGAAACCACCTACTTGACCGCTACGTCTCCTGTTTGTGATTTTTTACCTCGCGCCCTAATCTTGTCTGAGAGTTCTTTAATTTTTATTTCTTCAAACACTCTATTACTTATTTCCTCGCTTTTTTGTCGGCCTTTCTATTTCTTTGCGTGATATTTCACGTCCTCTTCTAGCTCTCTCTGCTGGTTCTTTTTCAATTCGTTCTCTGTCCTTTCTAAGAGTTTTTTATCTTTTTTTAAACGACTTGATTCCACCGATATTCTCCTTTCCTGAGCTCTATTAGTTCTTTTCTATTGGTTTTAATTATTAAGTTTTCTGTTTCGGGGAAGACTAAGCACACTGCTGCGATTTAAATCTTGTCTGGGTATGTTTGGCGTGCTTTTCGCCTGTCGTAGCCTCTGTTTGCGTTTGTGTTATTACTCCTACTGTATTTCCATTTATAGCACCTGTCATATGGTTTGGATGTACTGATCCTCATTTCAATTCTCTTCTCGCTCTTACAAAATCTAAATTCCTATTTGTCGCTTCTTTTCTACTTTTACTTTGATTAACGTTATTTTTAAAATTTGCATTTTCACCCCTTTATTCATTTTCAAAGTTTTCTACCCTAATTTTTAGTATCTGCTTAACTTCCTTATTTTCTTTAGTTTTCCTATGAATTCACCATTTTCATAATGTTTTTAATCCTTCCCAAACTTAAATTTATACGCTAAATTTTTCCTAATATTTTCTATAATTATTTCCGCCATCTGGTTTATTCATTGATCAACAAAAATGACCTATGTCCTTGCGGAATGTGACATATCATTTTCGAGGCAATCTCAAATGCTAAACACGAATCTGGCTTCCATTTGTTGCTATCAGTTCTGGTTTAATACGTTATCGATATCTATAACGGTTTCTGAGATATCCTCGAGAAACTGAAAAAAATGCGATAAATTTACTCAAACATTGCACTGCAATTCAGGATATATTTACTTTTCAGACATAAATTAAAGGACGATTTTTTCGTCTTTCCAAGAAAAATGATTATCTGGAAAAATTTTGAATTTAAATTATCCCTTTTTTGAGATATCTTAAAAATTTTCACCGTTTTTTCATTTTCCGAAAACTTAGACTTAATACTGTTCTTAGCATCAGACCTTGAATTGCGGAACATAAGACGATCACTCACATTCATTCGTTTCTGAATTTCATAAAGTTGTGAAACATATAATAATCAATCGCATTGTTACTTGATTCTGAATTTTATTGAATCGATAATGGGTGGATCTCTTCAGTGAAACTAGTCTTCAATCGTAGTGAATATGTTTATTTATCTTTCCCCTGTCAGGTTTCTACCACTTGTGTATTTATGTTCTAAGAGTTAATTCATTAGATATGAGGTAAAGATATTTGTGTTTTTCGCTTTGAGCAAGTTAATATAAGGTCTGTACATATACGTTAGGAATTCTATTTTTTTTTTTAAATTGAAATAAACTAAGAAAATGTCGGATAGGTGTAAGAATAATCCCATTTTTTATGTTTCGTTTGTGGTCTTTATACACCAGGAAAACAAATATAACATTTCAAAAAATGTGAATCATTCATGGGAACCTCGATATTGCTGTCCTACTTGTGCGATTAAACTGAGGTCTACAAGACGAGAAAATCATACAAATCTGAATTGTTATTCGCCAATGATTTGGAGTGAACCGCAAAATCATGATGTGGATTGTTATTTCGGCAAGACCACACTAATAAAGGGCTTTAATGCAAAGAATAAGCAACAGATTACTTATGCAGATGTCCCATCCGGGATCAAGCCAGTTTTTATACATGTGCCTAAAACAGAAAATAGCTGGGGCGTAATCGAAAATAAGCGGCTCAATTCTAAACGGGATGCACCAGAACCGAAACGTTAAAGAAATGCCGATTTTATTTCATCAAGCTGAATTGAACGATCTCATAAGAGATCTTAATGTATCGAAAGATAAGTCTAAATTATTGGGATCTCGATTAATGGAGAAGAATTTATTAAACGAAAATGTGAAAATTGCCTACCGTAATCGAACACAGCCAGCGAATCGCGATTTTTCATCGATTCAAATAAGACTAGTTTGAAAAGCGTTCTTCGACGTAACAGCAATGAGTTTCCTTCCATACCTGTTGCCTACCCCGTAAAACGTGTAAATTAAAATGAATGAAAATGAGTTCAAATATGGTTAAATTCACAACGCTTTGAATCCGAAACAATGTCGTTTTCTGCTGTAATTCATTTTTAATTCAAACACTGCATTTCATTTGAATCCTGTTTAATCCCATGACGATTCTAGCAAAAAATTCAAAACATTTTAATTTTTTTAAAGAGTATAGAAACTGAAGTGGCGTGTGGTGACAGAAAATTCTGACAGGTAATGGATATTTTCGTGTCTTTTGAACTCGAGGAAAACATAAATTCGTGATTTTTATCGATAAGCCCTCACCTGCAATATGTCAAGGTACCTGCACAAATCTTCATCAGTCATCGCTTCAATCAAACGCGGTCATCCAGTATCAGTGGAGCATTTATCTCTCCACGGGACAAATGCAGCTTTGGGCATTTGTCCAAATCCAAAGACATCCTGATGTCATTGGAGAACTGCAGCAAGACGTTAAGTAGGCTGTTCAGTTTCGACTCTGAGCTTGCATAAACCTGTACGTCATCCTTGTACAGGAGGTGAGTGAGTTGAGAATCAGCCACTCCCACCTCAATTTTGAACCCATAGGACGTGTGGTTGAGTGTCCAACTTCGTTGGTTCAATGCTAAGCAAAACCATAGTGCGCCGAATGAATCACTTTGGAAAATTCCTCGTTTAATGGACACGGACCAGGTATCCCGCATCACTCCACGACTGAATCATTTAATCCTTATGCACCACGTGTGCATAGCGTGATCCAGAAATTGGATTACGCGCGGACAAATCTTATATGTCTTCAGGAACTCAAGTAAATAATCGTGGGCTATTGAGGGAAACGCCTGTTGGATGTCAATGTAGGCCATGTGCAAATTGCGTTCGTGGTGTTTCGCATGCAACACAACCACACTGTCAATCGAGACATGGTCCTTACAACCACGGCAGCCTTGACAGCCACCTATTTGTTCCTCGGAAAGGACGTTGTTCTCCTCATAATATTCATAAACGAAGTCTGAAATGATAGCTGTAAGACACTCATGAAGGGTCGAGAGGCAGGTTATTGGTCGGTCATCACTAGCACTACCACCATCTACCTTTTTGGGTATCATATAATTTACGCCCTCCGTCATAAGAGAGGGCAAGTGATCTGGATTCTCCAAGATGTTTTGAAAGGCCCCAGCAAGGGCGGGGTTCATAACCTCTAGGTATTTGTACCAGAAGCTGTGCACCCCATCCACGCCCGGCGCTTTCCACTTCTTAGCCTTCTTTGGGATACGAGTAACATCGGAGGCTGAGATGGATAGACTATTCATCCCAGGCAACCGTGCAACTCTGTCCTTTTCTTGTCTCAGCCACGTCATGTCCAGTTGACTTGACATATGAGTACCCCAGTTGCTCGACCAAGATCAGGCCATTTCCTCGGCCTCAGGTGGTTCACAATAATTTTGAGTCTTGTTTTTGCTATCTAAAAGTCCGCGATAGAAACGTTTTTCGTCTGCCAAAAAAGTCCTATTGTCATTCCTTCTAGCGGTCACTCTCTTGAATCGTCACAGTCGCGCTTATAGAACCATGAGCCTCTGTTTAAGATGGTCA
The DNA here is from genome assembly GCA_932195095.1 of Andricus curvator. Lineage (NCBI taxonomy): Eukaryota > Metazoa > Arthropoda > Insecta > Hymenoptera > Cynipidae > Andricus > Andricus curvator. The sequence continues at coordinate 132,428 of CAKNYM010046933.1, read as the reverse complement.
ATCACTTTGTCCAGGTGCGTAGATGTTCTTGAACTGATGTTATGTGGGCGAAGAATCTCCTCCACGTGGCCGATTTCCGATTGCCCTTTTGAAATTGGTACAACTGCCCCAGTTATACTCTTATTTTACTAATCTCGCCTCGAAGTCGAAACTTCTATGGAGGATCTGACACCTTTTTAGGGGCATATATGTCAGTAGCCCGGCCTCTGAGTTTTATGCTCATCATTCTGGCACACACTTCTGCTTCTCATCAATGGTTCTTGATATGCGAACTGTAGGATGGCATCAGTGAAACACACCATGAGACGCAGACTTTCCTCATTCAGGTCTTCAATGAGTTTAGCAGGAGCAGGGGCAGGATTCGGCAGCTGTAAGCCTAACGACTGTCGACCATGAGACAGTCGCCCTGCTATATCCCCCAGATCCGGCCCCCACTCTTCCATTGTGTCTCGTGTCACAGGTATATGAACCTCCTCTTCCACCGCATCTCCGGGGACGCTACAGGTGCTAATAGTTGTTGTTGCACTTGTTTTTCGATGACACTTATTTCGACCTCGTATATAAGGTGGCGTCGCCTGATGGATCTTAATTGTTCAGCAAGATGTTGTTAAGTCACTCTACGGGCCAGCTCGGGATGAAGACCAACGAAGAGACGATGCTTTTCGCCACCGACGGGACCTCCCCATGCCGTTTACCGAAAGTGACATCTGATCACGTCTTCATTCATTTTCGGCGTCCGCTTAATCCTCTTTTTGGCCTGCGCACCTTGGAGATGCTGGCGAAAGGGGTTCTCAACCTCAGATCTTATTCAGTTGATGGTTCTTCTAAGGAGGAGGTTCCCGTCTATTATCTGACGCCTTCGTTCTTTGAGGTTAGTAGAAATGCTATAGCCAACATAGCCGTCAAATTCATGAGAGGAAAGCTCAAGCCCTACCCGATCATCATTATATTATATGGGAGGGCAGGGCAATAACTGTCCAAAGCACTGCGGTATACCCTATTGTACTATACCCTAAAATGTAACTATCTACCATAATCTCAGTCTTTACCATAAGGGCATACAGTTTATTAGTCTTATTAGTACATGTGCCAGATATGATATTTTTAGAAAGCACCAATTTTTTGGTTCCCTTCCAATATCTCGCATGCTCCTCCGAGAGCCACTTACCAATGGCTCCTTTCGCCGATGCGTACGAGATACCGCAGTAGGGTTACCTGCCAATCAGGGGCAGTGAAGTTCCCGTCACAGCCAGTGCGTTTGCTTTCTCATTACCTTCAATATCTTCATCGCCGGGAAGCCAGATCAGACTGACCCAGTTTTTACACGCGACCTTGAGAAAGTCTTGAAGGCGATTTCAGACTAGTGTAGAAGTAAACACTTCAGATGTAAGTACTGCTCCTTATGTGCTGATTGACTGCAGGAAGATACGTAGATGTGGTAGCCTTCATAAGTCCGTTTACAAGTTTCCTCAAGACAAGCTTCAATGGCTATTATTTCGGCCTTTAAAACTGTAGGGAATGTGCCCAGTGCTGTTGATATCGCAGTCCTGAGCTTCTTCCCGTAGATTCCAGCTCCTGTTCCCAAGGAGTCTTCAGAGCCATCTGTGTACCAAACGAGACCTCCTGTTTGAAATAATTCTTCCTCTCTCCCTTGGTCATATCATTCTTCCCTTTCAGGGATGATAACCTTGAAGGATTTCATGAAGGATAATTTCCTCAACAAAACATCAGTTTGCACGGCGAGAATACTATCCTCGCATAAATCATATTAATCATTTATACTCCAGAACTTGACCATGAATTGCGACATTGCAATTATTATAAATATGCGGATGATTTCAAGCTGTATCTCTCCGGATCTATTACTGCACTTAATAGCCTACTTTAGAGGGTCCACGAGGACATCGACTGTATTGTACAGTGGACTGCGGCAGATGGACTCACTCTTAACTCCACCATAACAAAAGCAATAAAAGTTGGTTCTTCATCCTCCCCTTCATATGAAACTTTCAAATCGGTTAAAAAATACGACCTGTGGGCGATTATGAACAGTAAATTCCTATTCCAGTCCACTGTGCGTTGGCTTACTCCACGGCGCTTCTCTAAATCAAATTAACTACCTAAATGTCCTGACATAACCTTTTAGTACTGTAACGTGGCATTAGTCCACGTATACAAATAATGTAAATATTATTACAATCCTATTTCAAGACACTACTCGTGAGGCTCGAACTAAGAGTCAAAATTCCGACAGTTTCCTGCGAGCAGCTGGAGTTGATTGGTTCGAGTAAAATGTACTCTCGAAGAACCAATCAATCAAAATTTCGAGTCAACCATCTGTCGATCATTATGATTGATCGACTGAAAACTTCAATACACTTTCAAAATCACCAAATAATTGTCCATATTACCTTTATTTTGCGGGATAAAATATTTCGAGAAAACCAGGATTAGAGGTCATAGGGCCGATGTCAGCTGACAAGTCTGTCAGAATCGTCCAACCAGGGACAGAAATAAATAAATTAACACTTCACTCGCTAATCAAAAACGTTCTTTTGCTTTTTTTCTATATATGAAACGGAGCCGAAGGGCTCAGCACATACACACACGCAAACGTCACTAGTGACCAGGGGTCAGTGACAGATTCACTACACGCACACACGTCACGCGAAACAACGCAGCGGCTACGACACCCCGACTTCGGAGAAGAGGACCCTGGTTACTCGCATGGAGGGGAGTCCCGTGAGATCAACGATAACCAGGCCGACGACGTCCACGTTCACAGCACGACGATGTAAACAAACTGGCGTGAACGAGCGCGCGGCCATACTGCTGCACCATAGACTATAGCGTATCGGACCATGTGGTAATTCTGCTCGTCCGTGCGCCACCTCGTGCCGTCCGTTGTGGACGAATTTTCTCTCTCTCTCTCTATCTGCATGATCGTTGTCGACTCGTGACGTAACGCTTGCTTGCTGCCAGTTGCAAACGAATTCGCGCTCGATCTGCAGAATCGGTCATCTGCGCATGACAGAATGCATGTTTGTAAGTCCTTGGGGACGAGCATCTTCGACCACTCTTACTCTTAGTTCAACGCTCACGTAGAAAGCTTGCTTCGAACTTGTCATGAAGTTTCATTTAAGTCAATCTTTGGTAGAAAGAAGGAAAACTAAAAATGCCACTGGGACGTGGTACTCTACGGGGACGTAGGGTGATCTCAGGTGAGGTGTTATACCTCTAATTTCTTGCTCTCTGCCCTTTTCTGTGTCCGAAATATTTTGTTTCGTTTTAAATTGAAAATGTACGCGAGTGGGCTATAAAAGCCAAAAATTTACGAGTCGTCAGCAATGGCTGACCAGTGGCCGGATTGCCAATTAAGAGCCTTAACGATTCCGCTCGAAAAATGCATTCTCGCGAGTCCTATTCGGTTTAACTTCAGTGGTTCAAACTGAACTGGTCAAAATTCTCAGACGCGCTTTCTCATCCATGCGTAGAGTCAGTGATTAGGAATTTAAGCATTCAACCACGCGCTCTTGCAAAATGTCCGACGCCGACTAGATAGAATCCGGTCATTAATAACCGTCATCTCGGGCGCGTGCTAACCATTGTTTCGAGACTTCCGCCTGGGAGAATGTCGTGAAATGTCTTCTCAATTCAAATTTGATCGTCGGAATTATAAATTGGATTAGTTTATACGCATGTAATTCGGAAGGAATATCAACTTATGGCAATGTTTTTAGGTAGCCTAGTGGCCCACGATGAACTTCAGGGCCGGCTAATAACATCCGAATAATGTTGTGACCTGGGAGGTCAGTCGTGTGTTAAAAATCGCGATATTCAGTTTTTCTCCAAAAGTTATGCGTTCCCGCGGATTTAACGCATGGCAATCAAATATGGCCGACTGACAATTTGTAAATCGGGCTAGTAGTCTCGGACTCTCCATATATCAATAAAATAGCATCAAATTCAACTAAATTGTAAATATATGAGTTTGAATAAAAAGTGACTCGTGAATATTTATCATCCGAGAGTAATGCGTTCCCGCGAATCTAGCGCGTGGCCATCAAACATGGCCGTCTGATAATTGGCAAATCGGGCGACTAGCATTTAGGTTTTTATATGTATCCATAACCTGAAGTAAATTCCCTTATATTTTAAATATAGAAGTTAAAATGGAAATGGCTCGTGAACAATCATTACCCAGTAACGTGTGACGTCAATCCTGACCACTCCCCTACCGCTTCCCTTACATCTGAGCTCGTAGGGCCTAGTCACTCTATAAAGCGAAAAGAATATAACCCCTATCCATAAATTGAAGAAGTTCTGAAACCAATAGGAAATTTATCCCCTTTTGCTAATTTTCGGTAGAAATTAGCTGGCGCTCAACGCAATAAACTATTTAATTAAATTACTATAGTAATAAAATAAAGTAGTATCAACTCAAATTAAGGGTTATAAAATGACGCCCAGCGTCTGGGGCTTGAGTGACGTCACACAGCGATGGGTAGACTTCGATCATTCAGGTCGAATTCACACACATTAGGACTCTGTGAGCGAATCCCATTCGGAATTAAACAACAACTCGGATGCAATTCATCATAAATTAAATTATGACATCTGAATTATTCTTTAGCCTTGCATTTGAATGTTAACATTCCTTGAGGTTAACTGAGATTATCGCGACTGATAATATTCAAAATTTACAAAATGGAGTTAAATAATAATTCGGATTAACTGATCCTGAGTCTGATCATAGGACCCGAATTGTTATTTAACAAGACTACTTGTCATTAACATTTAGTGATGTTAATTGAGATAATCAATATTGATGATATTTGAAATCTACTCATTAAATTGAGTAGATTTAAGAGTACTAACTGATCCTAATTCTGATCATAAGACCCGAATCGTTGTTTAACAAGACTACTTGTTATTAACATTTATTTATGTTAATTGAGATAATCAATATGGATGATATTTAAAATCTACTCATTGAATTGAATAATAGTTCGGACTAACTGATCCTAATTCTGATCATAAGACCCGAATTGTTGTTTAACAAGACTACTTGTTATTAACATTTATTTATGTTAATTGAGATAATCAATATGGATGATATTTAAAATCTACTCATTGAATTAAATAATAATTCGGATTAACTGATCCTAATTCTGATCATAGGACCCGAATTGTTGTTTAACAAGTCTACTTGTTATTAACATTTATTGATGTTAATTGGGATAATCAATATTGATGATATTTAAAATCTACTCATTGAATTAAATAATAATTCGGATTAACAGATCCTAATTCTGATCATAGGACCCGAATTGTTATTTAACAAGACTACTTGTTATTAACATTTATTGACGTTAATGGAGATAATCAATACTAACGATATTTAAAATCTACTCACTGAGTTGAATAGCAGTTCGGATTAACTGATCCTGGATCTAATAATGATACCCGAATTGTTCTTCAACAAGACTATTTTTTGTGAACCTTTATTGATGTTAATCGATGGTATCGGTTTTAATTCGACTTTTTCACTGTATTGAGCAATGGTTCGGACATAATTTATCCTGATGATTGATGCCTTTGTGACCTACCATTTTTTTTGTTGGTTCTGACTCGATGTTAGTTTAAGTAAACAGGTAAATGAATGATTTCTCGGTATTTGTAGGGAATTACGGGCTGGAAGATCTGGAAGTTCAGTCGGCTCGCATTGATTTTTTTTTGAAGTCGTCATTGAAAATGAATCTGCAGATTCATATCCAAGATAGCACGGTGCGGGCCATTATAGACTCAGGTTCAGTCTCGAACATAATCAGCAGACGAGTGTTGTGCGCAACCGGATTCCCATTTAGAGTTCGATCGGCCGAATCAACTCGCGCTTCGAATGTTACGGGCAATTCACTTCCGGTTTTGGGTCAATGTAAACTTCCGATAGGAGTCACAGGGTTAACACGGGAGTTGGATTTCCTGATCGTTCCTAGTAGAGGAATCAGGTGTGTACTCGGGTTAGACTTTCTACAAAACTTTGACGTGACAGTCAGGTTCACCCACGTATAATTCATTCGGGTCGATCGATAGATCGAAATTCACAAATAACTCTTCTGATTTTAATCGTGACGGTTGCATTTGTAATCATTTGCACTGGTAAATCAATGCGTCCCGGCTGAGCTGACCGGGAATCATCTCGGGCCGTTACGTGAGTCAGTGAGATAACGTATGCCTATCTTAGGTAATCAATCGAATCGCATTGGGGAGTATAGTCGGTGCGGGTGAGATTGCCGGCCCATTTATGTCAAAATGTCCGACTCCGGGAGTTGTGACTCTCTAAAAGAAATCATGGAATTAATCGTAAGAACAGCTTCGGGCCTTTCTGGCCGAGCGGGGTCATAACCCTCACGGACCCTTAGAGGTCATTCGTGGTCGAGCGGAGTGGGCTCATCGTAGAGCAGCTGGCGATCGTGAAGTTGTCTGGACGTTTAAAGACGAATCGGGAGCAGGGGCGGAAGCAGCCATAGGGGCAAGAGATGCTAGCGCGATGTTAGATAGCGTGCTCGGTCAGCTCGGTCAGGATGTGTCCCAGCTACCAACCGAAGAAGAGTTAGCGTTATATAACCGTGTAGTCGCAACGATCAGCCGGTTATTCCAATCGTCCGAAAGGGATGATAAGTGGGTTTCTGTTTCGGGGGGACCGGAGGCAGGGGCTCTCGAGCGAACAGAGCCGCAATCAAGTGGATTTATGACTACACCAAACACGGTGTCGCACACGAGTACCTCAATAACTTCATCAATGTCGCAATCGTCAGTGTATACTGTGACAGGGTAAAAATATTACCTGTCACTTGTTGTTGTGGAACAACATAACCTCCTCACTGGCACTCGTTAAATAAGCGTCCTCTCTCTTATTCATGCGCTCCTTTTGTTCCTTTTTTTATGTACTTATTGTCCCAAAAACGGAAACTTCGGTCGAGAGCAAAACTGACAGCGGAGCAACGTCAACAACAACACGTCCCGAAAACGACAGAGCGGTCCTACCACGATAAGCCAGAAAGAGAGGGAGAGAACTTGGGCACAGGCTATCCTTTTCTGGCCTACGGATTCCGGCCAGTATTTCGCCACATTGCCAAGGGAGGGGAGCAGGATAGAGTATCGCATACCAAAGAGGAACAAGATGGCGGCATCTGTCAGTCCCACCCTCATTCCAAATGCAAATCTCCACACATTCGGTCCATGAGAGGGAAGGAGCATTCCGATGGTCTGTCCTTTTCTGTCCTATCGACTGGCGCTCACCGATCACGGGGGAGTAAAGGAAGGAAGCTGACACGTTGGAAAGAGAAGGAGATGGGACTGAACCCTTCATTGGATGGCCCAGTTTCATATTCTTCAAAACCATATTCCGGAAGTCCCGGAAGTGACAGAGGGCGCTCGGACTCGGTGAAACCACTCCATTAAATAAAACAATCTTCTGACTAATACTTAAGGATTCTGAGTGGAAAACGTAAACTAACTACGGATTCCACTCAGAATCGTAGGGTTTTGGTATTAACAAAGTTCTCTTCTGTTTTGGCGGCAGAGATACCGGTATGTTCTTCCAGCAAGATGGCGGCCGTCGAGGATCCGGGGAGCTACGATTAGCGGAGAACCTCGAGACATGTGGGTACGACGCTCTGATTGGACAACAGGAAGGAAGCCGACAAGCGAACCTGCCTACTATGCGTTGCGCGTCTTTTCACTCTCGCTCCGAACCCTCCATGAGGAGGATTGTAAATTGTACGGGGAAAACTTTAAGAAATTAAAAGAACAAGGAATTTTGAGGAATAAAAAAAACAGATAACCGAGAATAAAGAATCATAACGAAAAAAAAAATGTTTAAAATTGTCAAAGGGACGTGGAGAAAATTCGAGTACGAGGGGGTTAGTGGTTTTTTTTATTTCTGGCGAAGAGTTTTGGCGGATGGTTCATGGAATTTATCGTCAAATTCAAGTACCGCCAAAGCGATCAGCCAGCCCTCTAAGTGCCGCGTCTTTCTTTTCTTTCCGGGAGAATCTCGTTTGGGAATTTCGGTGTGGAGTGTTACTAGTTTCGCGATTTCGTCATTCGTAGTTTCGCGTTCCGCAAAATTTTCTTCGGGAGGTGAAAACCGAGAAGTTGAATTTCTCGATTTTCACGCCTCGAACAAAACCTGCCGAGAGTGCTCCGAAATTAGGGTAGGAGTTCCACTTTTCTACCGGAAATGACGAACGTTTTGAAATTTGTTCGCGTCGTACCTCGTGGTCGGTGTTAAGTTGTAATATATTCTGGGTAACCGACCACGAGTTCACTTTATAATGGTGAGATTGGGGTTTGTATTATTTAAAGGAACTCTTTAGTTTTTCTTCTTGTGAAAGTCTGTGAAAGTAAAGTATGGCGAATTCTGGGCCACGTGGCCATAGGTTTGGTTAGAGTTTGGTTCCCGCGTTTTAAAAGTAGGTACCGGTAAAATTGGACATTATTGTTGAGTAGTGGGGATTTTGGAAATACGCGACCGATCTTGTTATAAAGAAAAATATGTCGGAAATTTATATGTGTTATTGATAATAAAACCAAGCGCCTGGGAAAAGGATGTGTGTGATTTGAAATTATTGGTTAGGAAACCCCCCCCCCTTTTTTTTGTGAATTTCTTTCAATTTCAGGTTTAGCAAAAGGGACTTAATGACTTCATAATATTTTATCGGAATAAAATTTAGAGTATAATGGATCTGTTTTTGGAGTCACGTTAACTCAGCTTTATTTTTTATTTTTGACCTACTTCATCTTTTTCAGGCCTTCGGCCCTGATAAGCCACTTGGGCCTATCCTGCCTATATTTTGTCTTCTCTCTTTTACTTTTTTTTCAGCTTAGCGAGGGACAAGGCACTACAATGGAGGACTGAGTTGAGGTAGGCCATTTTGCAAAATTTTTAGTAAGGAATTTCCAACGGGCAGGAAATGTCTTTACAATACTTCGGCCGGAAGTTATGCGTGCGAGCTGCGTACTCTGCGAAGACAGAGCCTATTCTCTTCGGAATTGTCGCGACCCTCATCGTGCATCATTCGGTGGGCGTACCCATGCACACTCATCAACCTCCAATCTCGGAGGGATGGAACTCGTCACAAAACTATCACAATGTCCCGGCGGGAAATGCCGGAGTTCCTGTTCACACGGGGTTTCGTGAGGACGGACAGGGTTTTACCCCTTGTCGATCGGAAGCCGCACCAATCAATAGCGGGTGGGGTAATGCTCCAACCAGCACTCAACCGTTTGCAGGGTATGCTGCAAACCAGTTCGGAATGGGCGGTTTCACTCAGTCTACGCCTCGGCTGGAGGGGGCCGCGTTTGCCCCTCCCAGCAGCTTCCCTTCAACGGTCGAGTGCTCGAATGTGACGAGCGGGTTTTCAGCTCGGTCATAACACGGCCGTCCCCAAATTATTCCAGGGGACAAGCCCCATTGGGAGAGCACTCATTGGGCGCGATGAGCGGCCACCCAGCGAGATATACGAGTAATGGTCCGAAAGAAATTCCGAACGGGAGCATTCCCCTGCTGACTGCGGCGTCGCATCCTGGTCAACGGTGGGCCGACCCTACGTCGTTTACGGATCGGGTCACGGTTCCTCATGCGAGGACGACTCGGGGTCCAACTAAGAAATTGGACTCCGTAGTCAAGAAATGAGGAATTGTCTTCACCGGTGATGGTGGTGCGAGTGTGGAGAATTTTGTGGCTCGGGTAGAGGAAGGGCGTTCGGTATCCAGACTTAGAGATGAGGACCTGCTCATTGCAATTCCATTCATCTTGGATGGATTAGCCCTCCAATGGTTCCGCCAGAATTATACTGGTTGGTCGACGTGGAATCATTTCAAGGCTTCCTTGCTGTCGATGTATGGCGACACGGGATACCAGTGGCGACTGGAAGAACAGGTTTCTTCCCGGTTCCAGGGCCCGGATGAAAGGACCACAGACTTTCTGGTCTGTTTACAGGGCCTTTTTCTGAAATTTCAACGTCCGTTGACCCTGGAAGAACAAATGGATCGTGCTTATCGGAACATGAAGCCAGAATTGCGTCGGGCAATTCGTCGTTTCGAATTTAGCGATTATAACGGGCTGATGCGACTGGCGACCTTCGTTCCCGATCCTGAAATACGCCTGCCCCCCAGTCCAGCGGAATCACTTTTCCCAGAATTGGCTTACACTAAGCGAACTAAACCAGCATGGGAGGACAAAATCAGAGTCGGAGCACCATCAGGAGGCTCCAATTCACAAATTGAATCACTGGCAACGTTATTGGTGGAACTAATGACCATACTGGATCGCAAAAAGCCGTCACCGGACAAGCCTAGGAGCTCTGTCCCCGGGGGTGGTAAGAACCAGAAAACGAGCCCCGAATCATCGGGATCTCCATCAACTGATCGAACGCAACAAACCACGTCGGCAACTAAGTCGACCAGAAATCAGGAAACGGTTCCGAAGCCGAAAATTGAGCCTAAAGCTCAACCTCCCTACTTTAACTGTGCGAGTAATGATCACAAATGGAGGGCGTGTCCAGATACTTGGGTGAAATTCTGTCACAATTGTGACAAGCATGATCGGGTCAAGCATGATCGGGTCAAGCGGGATTGTGATTCCGATTATTGCAGGGGAAACCGCTAACGGAGGGCAGACGTAGGGTCGATGCTGCTCCTGTGGTTCTCAAGAAGATCCTAACAACTAAACAGAAAAACTGGAAACCGAATGTAACTACTTTCGATCCAATCAATTCTCTGGCAAGAACTCGGGAGAGTCGTTATGAGCTCCCACATAACTTAACGGGCGAAACGAGCATCACGGCTCAGGTTCACTCGAATCAGCAAAAGTCTAAACCATCAGAGGCCCTGGGAGGTAGGCCAGCTCCAGACTGTGGTTCAATCTTCACTTCACTCGAGAATCATGGAGAAAATTTCCACGACTCTCCATTCAACAGGATCAACCGTTCCACGTCCGAGCCGTCCATAAATTCCGGACCTCGGGGACCACTCGATGGGGTGGACACGGGTGATCATCAAGTAAGAAAACCCGAAGTCGATTTTATCTTCGGAATCGGTACCTCGACGCGACCCTATATAAATATTGAAATAGGTGGCACCGAGTTCCACTCACTAATCGACACCGGCTCGTCTAGAACATATATCGGTCGACGGGATTAAAAATCATCACTGAGCGTGGGTATGAAGTAGATTATTCAAAATCAGGTGCAGTCTGACCAAGACTTGTGTTTTCGGCATGGACTTTGCAGAGCGGTTCGGGATCGTGATGCACCTTAGAGATCGGCAACTGTGGCTGGCTGACGAGCCAATCATTAAATTTGCGTTTGATCTTACGGGTGAGAGCGGCCCGGAAGCGTTCAAGGGAATAGCATTGAAGTTCGTCGAGCACGTGATCGACACGCGCGGACACAAACCGATCCGACAAAAGAATCACCGGATGTCACCAAAGGTATGCGGCACTTTGATCGAAAAAGCTAATGATCTTATCAGACAGGATTTAATAGAACCATCGGATAGCGAATGGTGCAATCTGGCTGTAATGGCTCGAAAATCGGACGGAGATTATCGTTTATACATCGAGTTCCATAAGGTAAACGAAGTCTCGAAAAAAGATGCTTATCCGATTCCATTTATGACGAAAATATTGGAAAGGCTCAATTCCTCTCGCTATATTTCAACTCTTGACTTGAACAAAGCATATCACCAAATCCCCTTGAGCGAGGAGAGTAAGGAAATCACGGCTTTTACGATCCCAGGAAAGGGTCTATACCAATATAAGCGAATGCCGTTTGGTCTGACAGGAGCTCCCGCTACGTTCCCGTGGTTGATGGACAAGGTGATCACCCCCGAAATGAGACCACACGTGTTTGCTTACTTAGACGATGTAATCGTCGTCTCAGCAACGTTCGAGGACCACTTGTATTGGCTCGAGAAAACAATCAATCGGTTAACCGAAGCCGGGCTCACTCTGAGTCCCGACAAATGTAAGTTCTGTCAGTCGGAGGCAAAATATTTGGGGTTTAAGGTGAATAGGGAGGGGCTCATTATAGATGACGATAAAGTCAGCCCGATCCTGGAATACCCTCGCCCCAAGAACCTCAAACAGGTTCGTCGGTTCGTCGGAGAGACCGCTTGGTACCGGAAGTTTATCAAAGACTACTCGAAGATTTGCGAACCTCTCACTCGTCTCACTAAGAAAAACGTAGGGTTCTTGTGGGGCGAAGAGCAAGAGACGGCCTTTCAAACATTGAAGGCCTCCTTAACCACGTCGCCAGTATTGGCGTACCCGGATTTCAACATTCCATTCTGCATCCAAACGGATGTGAGTGGGTTTGGCCTGGGTGCCGTCGTCACCCAGATTCAAAATGGCCACGAGCACATAATAGCTTACGCCAGCCGCGTACTTTCCGCGGCAGGAAGAAACTATTTGACCACCGAGCAGGAATGCTTGGTCTTCGTTTGGTCCATTGCGAAGTTCCGATACTACCTAGAGGGCTACCACTTTACGGTGATCACTGATCACAGCAGCCTGAAGTGGCTGTACAACCTGAGAAACCCAACCGGCCGGCTGGCTCGCTGGGCTCTGGACCTCTTGGAATACAATTTCGACATCATCCACAGGAAGGGGCAATGCACCTCGTGCTCGATGCCCTTTCCCGGATGTTCGAGTCAACCCATGGAAAGGAGGCAGATCAAATAGCAGTCATCCAACCGTTGAGGGATGAATGGTTTGTGCAGCGGAGAGCAGCTGTGATCGAAACTCTACATAAGTATCATGGGTGGAAAGTAGTTGATGGTAGACTCTATAAATTTCGGAATAACCCACTGTTGCAGGATCTTATGGATGACCAAGATGTTCGGAAATTGGTGATTCCCAAAGATAATCAACCGGAAGTATTGGAGGAAGTCCACGAGACCCCGGAGGCGGGTCACCTGGGCATTGAAAAAACGTACAATCGCGGGGCGGTTCGTTATTTCTGGCCCGGAATGTGCAAGGACGTCTCAGCATTCGTACAAAAATGCCCCACGTGTCAATTAAACAATCCAGAATAGGTACAGCCTAGAGGATTAATGACTAGGCGTGTGGTCCAAGAACCCTGGAAAGTGGTGGCAACGGACGTTATGGGCCCGTTTCCTCGAAGTAAGCGTGGGTACGAATATCTGATAATATTCCAGGACTTATTCTCCAAGTGGATCGAGTTGGCACCACTAAAGGCTGCCAATTCAGAAACCATAATTGGATCCTTCCTGGAATTCGTCGTGACACGCTGGGGAACTCCACAGGTTCTGCACTCAGACAGTGGGACGGAGTTTAATAATAAGGCCGTAAAAGAATTGGCCAGCGCATTCGGTATCCACCGGTCATTCAATCCGTTATACCATCCACAGGCGAATCCGGTGGAACGGACCAATCGGGTATTGAAACCCATGATCAGGTCCTTTATTGGGCAGGATCATCGCAACTGGGATAGGCATCTGAATGATTTCAGATTAGCCTATAACACTTCACTTCACAGTACCAACAGGGTAACTCCGGCCTTCTTAAATATGGGTCGGGAGCCCCAGCCGCGAAATTCATTCCGCCGTCTTGAGGAGGGGGAGGTCGAGTTGCCAGCCGCAGATCTTGTCGGCTGGACATCTCGTATGTCAAAAATGACCCATTTAAGAGATCTGACCACTCGATATCAGGACCAGGCGTTTGTCAGGCAGGCCAAGTATTATAACCGTCGCCACCGCGGCAAACAGTTTAAGGTCGGCGACCTGGTGAAAAATCCTAACCATGTACTCTCTAGAGCGAGGGATTACGTGGCTGAGAAACTAGCACCCAAATTTTCGGGTCCCTTCATGGTGGTAGAGGTGATCTCACCATACGTTTGCAAGCTCGCGGAGGGTAGGCTAGTGGGTCGTTACCACGCGTCACACCTCCAAAAGTACTTGGACGGGAATGAGGGTTATCGGGCGGAGCGCGAGAGGCAGAACGAGATCGATCGTTTGCCTCTTGAGATACGCGACTCCGAGTCATCGGACGAGAACTCCATCACAGAAGAGGACGATGCGGACCATGTGGTCATTCTGCTCGTCCGTGCGCCACCTCGTACCGTCCGTTGTAGAAGAATTTTCTCTCTCTCTCTATCCGCATGATCGTTGTCGACTCGTGACGTAACGCTTGCTTGCCGCCAGTTGCAAACGAATTCGCGCTCGATCTGCAGAATCGGTCATCTGCGCATGACGGAATGCATGTTTGTAAGTCCTTGGGGACGAGCATCTTCGACCACTGTTACTCTTAGTTCAACGCTCACGTAGAAAGCTTGCTTCCAACTTGTCACGAAGTTTCATTTAAGTCAATCTTTGGTAGAAAGAAGGAAAACTAAAAATGCCACTGGGACATGGTTCTCTACGGGGACGTAGAATGATCTCAGGTGAGGTGTTATACCTCTAATTTCTTTCTCTCTGCCCTTTTCTGTGTCCGAAATATTTTGTTTCGTTTTAAATTGAAAATCTACGCGAGTGGGCTATAAAAGCCAAAAATTTACGAGTCGTCAGCAATGGCTGACCAGTGGCCGGATTGCCAATTAAGCGCCGTAACGATTCCGCTCGAAAAATGCATTCTCGCGAGTCTTATTCGGTTTAAATTCAGTGGTTCAAACTGAACTGGTCGAAATTCTTAGACGCGCTTTCTCATCCATGCGTAGAGTCAGTGATTAGGAATTTAAGCATTCGACCACGCGGTCTTGCAAAATGTCCGACGCCGACTAGATAGAATCCGGTCATTAATAACCGTCATCTCGGGCGCGTGCTAACCATTGTTTCGAGACTTCCGCCTGGGAGAATGTCGTGAAATGTCTTCTCAATTCACATTTGATCGTCGGAATTATAAATTGGATTAGTTTATACGCATGTAATTCGGAAGGAATATCAACTTGTGGCAATGTTTTTAGGTAGCCTAGTGGCCCACGATGAACTTCAGGGCCAACTAATAACATCCGAATAATGTTGTGACCTGGGAGGTCAGTCGTGTGTTAAAAATCGCGATATTCAGTTTTTCTCCAAAAGTTATGCGTTCCCGCGGATTTAACGCATGGCAATCAAATATGGCCGACTGACAATTTGTAAATCGGGCTGGTAGTCTCGGACTCTCCATATATCAATAAAATAACATAAAATTCAACTAAATTGTAAATATATGAGTTTGAATAAAAAGTGACTCGTGAATATTTATCATCCGAGAGTTATGCGTTCCCGCGAATCTAGCACGTGGCCATCAAACATGGCCGTCTGATAATTGGCAAATCGGGCGACTAGTATTTAGGTTTTTATATGTATCGGTATCCTGAAGTAAATTCCCTTATATTTTAAATATACGAGTTAAAATGGAAATGACTCGTGAACAATCATTACCCAGTAACGTGTGACGTCAATCCTGACCACTCCCCTCTCCGCTTCCCTTACATCTGAGCTAGAAGAGCCTAGTCACTCTATAAAGCGAAAAGAATATAACCCCTATCCATAAATTGAAGAAGTTCTGAAACCAATAGGAAATTTATCCCCTTTTGCTAATTTTAGGTAGAAATTAGCTAGCGCTCAACGCAATAAACTATTTAATTAAATTACTATAGTGATAAAATAAAATAGTATCAACTCAAATTAAGGGTTATAGTACATATCTATTCATTTTCGTGGTTACCCAATCTCATGATCCTAATCATAATAATAGGGTTATAATCATGTTCGTAGACAAAAGGGGATAATTAAAATCGGAAAATACCTACAACAAAAACTAAACTAAATAGGGGCAATCGGGGGTAGGGAACCAAAATGGATCGCAACTGATGGGGTAGTCATAAGTTAATTGTCAGATCCAAAATCAATAGGGTAATCAAAAAAGAGGATAATCAGACTTTACTACAAAAAGGGGTTACCAAATTATAGGGCTTGGCCATGGTTAACGTGGTAGTCGTAATCAACATCAAAAGGGTAATTCAGAAAGGGGTAACCATAAAAGTATCAAAAAGAATAATCAAAATTTTAGGTCATAGTAATAGTTAACGAGGGGGGGTCACAATTACAATCCAAAAAGGGGATTCAATGAGGCAATCAAAAAACCGCAGTGCTACTTTGGGTGCTAGCTACCCAAGTAGTTCATTCCATCCTCCACATTTAACATCTTGACCAATTAAAAGTAGCTTAATTGTTGGTTGATTATTCTCCTTACTCTCCGGTAATACCTATTGGCGACAGCCTGGAGACAAATTCATCCTGAAATCTGCAAAAGATCTCCTCTGGTACCAGTAGTCCCAATAGTAATAGTCGGGGCCTGAGCTAAAGAGCTCCCACTAGTCATGATGGGGAATTAAGAATAAAAACTTTTCAAAAGAAGCATTGTAGAGTTCCACGCCAGGTGGACAAGTCGAATTTGGAATTTTTGGCATGGCCTAGAATTTTCCTCAAATCCAGTCGGCATCTCAACAATTGTTACACAAAAAAGACTTTAGCCTTTTTTGAAGTGTAACGTACTCGGCAAAGTCTTGGTTTGTTGTCCTTGTTTCGGCAGGAGAGTTTGAATGTCCAGAAGCTCCGAAAGAGGCCAAACCGTATAAAACCAAATAAAATAAAGCAGAATCAGTCCTTAAATATACAAAGTCCTTATAATTACAGTCGCAATGAATTCTGCCGTAAAAGACCCAACGTTTCACAGTCGGGGACCATGGGCAATACTTTACTTGCACGGAGCTCCATGACTGGACCTTATAGTACAGTAAACATAAATTACCTTATACTACCAACGTAATGTAACTAGCGTGAGTAATTAGCGTGAGTCCCCTTGCCTCTCATGATGGGGGTAACGTGTTTTTTTTCGTTTCAAATGATCTGCGAATGGGTCTTCGTTTATGTGGTATTTTAGTATCACGTTGTAGACGCCAGCAGTTATCGGCCAACATATTTTCATTTCAAACACCTTGGTATCTTTGTTCCATTATTTTGATATCCTGATGGAACCTTTCACCGTGCTCCTCACTCAAGACCCCAAGATTTTCCGGAAAAAATTCAAAATGTGAATGAAGGTGATGAATTTTAAAGTTCATTAAACATCCCAAATTTTTGTATTCGGTCATCATTTCCTCAACATATTTTTTATAATTTTGATCCTTATTGTTGCCCAAAAACTTTGACATTACGTTTTTAAAACCTGTCCAAGCAGCAAGTTCAAGTGTTGTCATTTTATTTAGAAACTCTTCGTCATTTATAAGAGCCCCTATCTGAGGTCCATCCAAAACTCCCTCATCAATTTTTGCTTGAGATAGGTTGGGGAACTTGATGAAGAGATAGCTAAAAGCATCACTGTCACTTGATCTCATAGTTTTAATAAATTGCTTAATGAGCCCGAGTTTAATGTGCAAAGCTGGTAAAAGTATCTTTGTAGTGTTTACTAAAGGGTCATGTAATAAATTCTTTGAATCTGGAGTCAAAGTTTGACGAACTGTCCAAACTTTTTTTTGTAATGGTTAGCACGATCAAGACTATCCCATTCGCACAAAAAACAAGGAAATTAAAAAAATCCATTCTGTTGACCAAGTAGAATTGTTATGATCTTTAAGTCACCCCATATTTGCCAGTTGTGTTCGTCATATTTTAATTTAGTAGGCAACAGTTTAAGATCATTGTAGCTCTGTTCTAAACTTCTAGAATATGCTACCGGAAGAGACGCATACACCTTTAATATCATTAGAAAAAACTAATGAGCCTTCGTGGGACAAATAATGCCTAAAAAGGTTCATCTCTTTTTCTATAAAAAGATACCTTAGTATTTTTTGTAAGAACTCCTTTTTCTTATAGCCTAGATCCGAGAAGCTCAACGTTTTCTTTTGAGAGTCCTAAATCTCTTACGAGATCATTTAGTTCTAGTTGGTTAAACATTTCAGTAGCTTCTTTATTTTCGTCATCGACTTCTTCGAGATTAGATTCACCATCTTCACTATTTCTTGACACCTGAGGTTCTGCAATTTTTTCATTCACTTCCATGGATTCGTTTTCCATTATTCTACTGCCAACTGAGGCTTCTAGAATGTTTTTTTGAATTGGCATTGTAACAGAAGCGACCGACGGATATAAAATATCGGATCTGTTTTTCGCATTAAATCCAAGTATATAAACTAAACAGAAATGACAGTCATCTATATGATTCGCAGGCTCTCGCCAAATCATAGGAAAACTAAAGCTTTTCTTTGTTTTATCTCCCTTTTGCCATTTACTAAGAAATGTCGCACAATAAGCGCAAAAAGCATTTGGTATCCAAGTTTTATCAAAATCAGCTATATCATTTGGATAGAAAGAGTTATATATTTGTTTATAATGATATGTAAAAATCTTCCTGTTTTTTTTTCAACACGAATTCTCCACAAACTCATCCGGCTAGTTTGAGCACATTGTGATTTTTCTTCAAAAAGTACAATGTTATTTCAAACTTAGGCCCTTTATATCACTACTACCCACTCGCTACTGTCGGCAGTCGGCTCGTGGCAGAACAGTTGCACAGTAATCGTTCTATTGTTTTAATGTATGTTTGTCTTATTGATTTCAAAGAAAATATTCGCAGTAAATGTACCTTTTAAATTTCTGAGTCTATAGGTTGGTGTGACACACTTGTTCAACATTAACTCCTAAAAGTTTTTGAAATTCAACATAGACTTATTTATATTTCGCGATAAATTGAGCTTTTTTACACCTGTGATTTTAAGTTACTTTTTCTACTAAATTTACAAATCAAGATAATTGTATCAACACATTCACTCTATTGATATAAAGGGTCTGAGGTTGAAATAACATTGTACGTTCTGAAGAAAAATGACAAAGTGCTCAAACTATCCGGATGAGCTTTGTCTTGTTTGTGGAGAATTCGTGTTAAAAAGAAACAGGAAGATTTTTACAGATTATTATAAACAAATATATAACTCTTGCTATCCAAATGCTATGGCTGATTTTGATAAGACTTGGATACCAAATACTTTGTGCGCTTATTGTGCGATATTTCTTAGTAAATGGCAAAAGGGAGATAAGACAAAGAAACGGTTTTGCTCTCCTATGATTTTGCGAGAACCTGCGAATCATATAGTTGACTGTCATTTCTGTTGAGTTAATACACTTGGATTTAATGCGAAAAACAGATCTGATATTTCATATCCATCGGTCGCTTCTGTTACAATGCCAATTCAAAAAAACATTCTAGAAGCTTCAGTTGGCAGAAGAATAAAGGAAAACCAATCCATGGAAGTGAATGAAGAAATTGCAGAACCTCAGGTGTCAACAAATAGTGAAGAAGGTGAATCTAATCTCGAAGAAGTCGATGACGAAAATGAAGAAGCTACTGAAGTGTTTAACCAACCAGAACTAAATGATCGTGTAAGAGATTTAAGCCTCTTAAAAGAAAACGCTGAGCTTCTCGCATCTAGGCTAAAAGAAAAAGGAGTTCTTACAAAAAATACTAAGGTATCTTTTTATAGAAAAAGAGATGAACCTTTTAGGCATTATTTCTCCCAAGAAGGCTCATTAGTTATTTGTGATGATATTAAAGGTTTGATTTTTGAGTTTAATTGCATCAATTATAATCCCTTTGATTGGCGGCTGTTTATTGATTCATCCACACAAAGTTTTGAAGCAGTATTATTAAACAATGGGAATGTGTATGCGTCTCTTCCGGTAGCATATTCTAGAAGTTTAGAAGAGAGCTACAATGATCTTAAACTGTTGCTTACTAAATTAAAATATGATGAACACAACTGGCAAATATGCGTTGACTTAAAGATCATAACAATTCTACTTGGTCAACAGAATGGATTTGTTAAATTTCCTTGTTTTTTGTGCAAATGGGATAGTCGTGATCGTGCTAACCATTACATAAAAAAAGTTTGGACAGTTTGTCAAACTTTGACTCCAGGTTCAAAGAATGTATTACATGATCCATTAGTAAACACTACAAAGATACTTTGACCACCTTTGCGCAATAAACTCGGGCTCATTAAGCAATTTATTAAAGCTATGAGATCAAGTGACAGTGACGTTTTCAGCTATCTCTTCATCAAGTTCCCAAACCTATGTATCTCCAGCAAAAATTGATGAGGAAGTTTTGGATGGACATCAAATAAGGGCTCTTATAAATGACGAAGAGTTTCTAAATAAAATGACAACACTTGAACTTGCTGCTTGGACAGGTTTTGAAAATATTGGATCAACATTTTTGGGCAACAATAAGAATCCAAATTATAAAAAATATGTTGAGGAAATGCTGGGGACTTCAGTGAGGAGCACGGTGAAAGGTTCAATCAGGATATAAAAATAATGGAACAAAGATACCAAGGTGTTTGAAATCAAAATATGATGGCCGATTACTGCTGGAGCCTGCAACGTGATACTAAAATACCACATAAACGAAGACCCATTCCCAGATCATTTGAAACGAAAAAAAAACACGTTGTTCCGAAAAGAAAGGATAAGCATTAAGCGAGTTATAAAGGACGAATGTCGTGAGAGGCAAGGGGACTCATGCTAAACAAGCACCCCATCGTGAGAGGCAAGGGGACTCACGCTAAACAAGCACCCCATCGTGAGAGGCAAGGGGACTCACTCAACAAGCACCCCATCATGAGAGGCAAGGGGACTCACGCTAAACAAGCACCCCATTGTAAGAGGCAAGAGGACTCACGCTAAACAAGCATCCCATCGTGAGAGGCAAGGGGACTCAGGCTAAACAAGCACCCCATTGTGAGAGGAAAGAGAACTCACGTTAAAAAAGCACCCCATCGTGAGAGGAAAGGGGACTCACGTTAAAAAAGCAACAAACCCACACACCCCAAAAACATAAAGTACACCTATTAGAATCCCAGTAGACTCCCAAAACCATTTTGGGTCTAAAGGGAGTTCATTGGGATTGAATCAAGGTCGTAAACGGGTAGAATTTTAAAAGCTTAAAAGGAGCGAGGTTTGTAAGAATGTGGGATCGATGAGCGTGCTGGGGATAAGAGTTCAAAAGTATAGGGTCCAAGGGTTTATCGGGGATAAGGTTTCAAACGTATAGGGTCGAAGGGTTTACGGGGGATGTGGTTTCGAACGTAAAGGGTCAAAGGGCTCATTGATGATAAGGTTTAGAAAGAATAGGGTCAAATAGTTTATCGGGGATGAGGATTCGAACGTATAGGGTCGAAGGGTTTATGGGGGATAAGGGTTTGAACGTATACGGTCAAAATGTTTATTGTAGATAAGGGTTCGAAAGCATAGGGTCAAAGGGTTTATCGGGGATAAGGGTTCGAACGTACAGGATTGAAGGATTTATTGGGGATAAAGGTTCGAACGTTCAGTGCATGATTGGGATCATAAGGGGATAAGAATCGGCTAGTCGTCCTTCCTGCTGGTCAGTGCGTGGTCCTTCCGGTGCTTTCAGCTTCAGGTCGAAGAGCGAGGGGATGTCGTTCCGTAGACGTAGTGGGTCTCTTCTAGAGGTACCCGAAAAGGATGACACAGTTGGATTTCCTTCTTGTGACCGCGTCCGTACATAGCTGGGTCGCCGGCTACGGTTCTTATACGGCCCAGCTCTGGGTCTGTCATGGAGATTTCTTTCTCGACTAGGTAGTGGACCTTGGGCTAAAACTGCCGCGATGTCGCCATTACCTGCGGTTGGGGAATTGAGTGAATGTGGAAGCAGAAGTTGGGGTGGTACGTTGGTTTTGAGGGCTGGGGTGGGAGTAGTATGGTTTTCGGAGCGTCTTGATGGGTTCGTAGATAAGGAGGATTTTATTGGGGCGGGATGTGAGATTCTAAGGGGGGTGGACAAAATTTCGCACTGCACACCGACGTCATTTTTCATCTTGTGGCTGTCATCTTCTTGTCCCTCGTTGAACATTTCACACTGTGTTCCCACGTGATCCTTGGTGACGATGTCAACCTGGAGTCCAAACTCCCTTCGCATGGGTGATAGTTTTGGCGGAAATATTTCTGAAGATCCTCCGGTTAGTTGACGTCGAAGACTTGATAAGTCACTCGGGCTAAGTTTGACGCTTCCTCTGCTTCTGTCACTGCTTCAGCTCTCTCGTCCTCGATGTCTCGGGCTGTGCTTGAAACTCTAGGATTCGGGGGTTCCTCAGCTCGAGGTCCTGTAGGACAATGGAATAAGGTTTAATAATAACGCCAACTCGGATTAGTCTGGCTACTAGCCTGGTCTTCCTCCGTCCACTCGCCGTTCATTCGATTTAGGTCTCTTTCTCGATCGATTCACATTTCTAGAGTCACCTCGTATTGCTCATTTTCTCGGTTGAGCCTTACATTCGCCTCCCCATACCTCTCTAATCTCCGCTATAATTTGGCGATTCATTCCCTCGCTAGGATAAGGCTATCCCTTTGGTCCCCTATTAGCTCATCCTTCGGGTCCATACCTTCCATAGCTAGAGTCAGAAGGGAACTTTGGTCTGGGTCGTGCCGAGGAGTCAGAACGAAACTCCTCGTCAGATGTTATATAGGGTTTAAGGTCTTGATACTGAACTGATATGATTTTCGTGATTTGATAGGGTCCTAAGAATTTGGGGTTTAACTTCGCGGCTTCTTGTTTTATTGCTGAAGACAACTTCCTACAACACGTTAAGATTAAATCTCCTCAAGAAAGTCGCAATTCACAACGATGCAAATTGTAATATCGAGCCTGTCTCTGGAAAGCTGTATCTAGATTTTTTATTATCCAATCTTTCCTAGCTTAAAACTTTTTCATTCGCTCGATTCATAACTCTGGGGCCTGTGGATCCATCTAAAGGTTTTTTTCCCGTCTTTTAAGCGAGTTCAAGGACTTAGGGTCTCTACCAAAATTAAGAATTTCGGGGGTACTTTGGAAGGTGGTGGGGTATGCGGTGTTGTAAGCGATTCGGAATTTAGAGAGATGTTCATTGTACACTCGGTGATCTTCATCGATATACGATATCATAATTGTTTTTAATACTCTATTAACCCGTTCAGCGGGGTTGGCCTGAGGGAGGCATGGAGAAGGGGTGATTTGAGAGATATTATATTCCTGGGCTAGTGATCGTAAGGTGTTGTTAACAAATTCAGTCCCGTTATGAGTTAAAAGGACACGTGGTACTCCCCTCCTATCAATAAGAAGTTCTTTAAAGGAATTTTTAATACGCTGTACCGTCACAAAGCGCGAGGGGAGACACTCAACCCATTTAGTGAAAAGATCCTGAATCACTAGTACATATTGATATCCTGCTTCTCTTCGAGGGAAGGGGCCCATGATATCGGCAGTGAACACGATCCAAGGCTGCTCAACAATACGTTGACCCATAAGACCTAGAGCAACCTTTTGTTTTAATTTACAAGACTGAAAAATATCGCATTTCCTAACGTAACTCGCAACGTCTCGATAGCAACTAAGCCAAAAATTATCTATCGCAATTCTTAAGCATGTAAAATAGTCTCACGATCCACATCACTTGGCACTAACTTCCCTTCATTCAAGTCACACACTAATGAAGATAGTACAGGTGTCGTATAATCAATAAGGTTAATTTTTGGTAGATAATATTGGAATCGTATTCTAATAACGACAGTGGCCATCTAGATAATCTACCCGTAGGATTTTTGAGGTTATGGAGCCACCTTGAACTACTATGATCCGTTATCACTGTGAAGTGATAACCGTCGAGATAAGCACGACATTTTTGTACCGCCCCGATGACCGTAAAGCATTCTTTTTCAGTTATGGAATAATTTCTTTCGGCTTCCGTAACGGACCTACTAGAAAAAGATACATGTTCTGCTCCCTCTACGGTTTGTGTAAGGACAGCCTCTAATCCAGTATTACTGGCGTCTGTTTAAAATTCGAAGGGAACGCTGAAGTCGGGACACGACAATATTAGTGCCTGAGCTAGACAGGCACTTGTCTGCTCAAAAGCTAGAATCTGGGCTACCTCCCAAATCCAACATTATTTCTTTTTCAGTGGCAGGGTTAAGAGGGTGGCAATTGGCGCAAAATTAGGTATTAATTTTTAATAGAACGATGACATTAATGAAAACCGTCTTATTTCTTTAATATTTCTAGGGGTAGGATATTCCCATAATGGGAGCTATTTTATCAGAATCCACTTGGAGTCCATACTCGTTAACCAAGAAACCCAGATAGCGTACCTGAGAGCTACAAAATTCACATTTAACAGAGTTAATTTTCAAACCTGCTTCCCTTATCTTGTGGAGAACTTTGGAAAGCCATTATAAATGTTCTTCGAACGTTTCCTTAACGATTATCACATCATATAAGTATGCGAACGCATGGGGTTCAACCTCTGGACCAATTAGCTGATCTAACAATCGTTGGAAAGTCGCGGGGGCGTTAGTGAGCCCGAATAGCATCCTTTTAAATTGGAATGAACCACGACCAGGCACAGTAAATGCAGTTTTTTCGCGGCTACCGAGTTGAAGAGGGACCTGGAGAAAATCCTTATGAAGGTCGAGGGTGGAAATGTATTTCGCTCGATGCAATTTATCTAATAAAACGTTCATCTGGGTATCGACCTCTTCGACGGTCGCCTCCATAACCTTGGGAGAATCCAGATAGTGGCGCTGTTTTATGAGGGCGTGACCACCTACATTGATTATATGTTCGGATACATTTGTCAACCCAGGGTCATATTTTCACCACCACGTCCTATCTACAAAATCTATCTGAATACCAAAAATCTTAAGGAAGTCTAGACCGATGGCGAAGGCCACTCCGAGTGAGGGTAATACTTGCACTCGCATTTCTCTAGCCTTATTTTTCAATTCTATTCGTGTAATTAACTCCTCAGTTACTAGCTGGTCTTAGCTATTCGCGACCTGTACTACACCGTGTCTATTCTCGATTGCCAAATTTAAATTTTCGTTAACTTTCATCCCTTCCGGGCCTATAAAAGATCTAGTTGCCCCTCCGTCGACGAGTGCCCTTATTCGGGTCCAGAGGATTTTGAGAGTAACTTACATCACAGGCTCAGGTTATGATAGTGGGGTTAGATAGTTGGGTAATTCAGGAAGATTCAATACAGGAATAGTGGGGATCTTGTTAGAATAATTCTTACTCTCTGGAATCATGAATGGAGTGATATAATCACCCTTAAAGGGGTTAGGATCTTTTGGATCGGAATCATTTTCGGTCAGAAAAAGGAATAGAATCATACGGGGTCAGGGGTTGTCTAATATTAGAATCGTCATTTTTCGAGCTTGGAGGAAAATATTGAGCTTCAACGTCTCCACTACTAACCTCGCCAATATCAAATGGGAGAGTGAAATCAAATTCGTTCTTGTATACTTTTTCGGGCCTGAAAGATAATATAAAGGACGCTGTGGGCCCTTTTAACGCCTCCTCGCCTCGTTTCTACATTCCTAGAAACGATGACCTTCCTTTTTACAATTCCAGAAAATCAACACTAGGGGTTCATCTGTTCTGGTATTTTCTGGGGAGTTAGGGGCTAGGAGAGAATTCAAAGATGGGTTAGGATTTTCATTCGGAACGTTTGGGGGAATAGGGGTAGAATTTTTTATATTAGGGTTTGCTTGGCCACTCGTAGCTTCTGAGGTACCTTTGATGACGTTTTTGGATTTGACTCTTTGGTTAGGAAGAAAATATCTGTTATTTCGGTCCAATCTATCTCCGGGCCTTGTTCGTCTAATAACGCGATTTTCTCTTTTTGTTTATCTAGTTGTCTTGCTCTATTCTTAGGGTTTGCTAGATCGGGTATTAAAGATCGTTCAGGTAGTGGGGGAGATTTGTAAGCTCTAGCGACCCCAACACAATTCTCTGCCGATATGCCTAGATCTTCTAGGTGTGACACGCTACTTATCATTTGTCGTTGTATGGTTAACTGGTATCAAGGTAATAAGTTACGATAGGCGTAACTTGTATCCTCTGTCTCAGTAAATGGGAGATCTAGGCGACCGAACATAGATATTAGGCACGTAAGGTAGTCAGCTACCGATTCCTGTTCCCCCTGAGTTCTCTCATGGATCTCTTGACGTAATTAACATTGGAAGTCTGAGTCTCCGAATTTAGAACGGAAGGCGGAAGCGAATTGATCGAAAGTATGCCACGTCGATTGCTTTGTCCTATACCAATTTAAGGCAATACCTGACAGGAAAAAGGGTAGTATCCGCAACAGAACTGCGTCATTGACTGGAACGATAGATCGACCTTCCATCAGACGTTTGAGATAGTTATCCGCATCCTCTTCACGAGTACCCGAAAATTTAATATCCTACTTACGCATTATTTTCTACCTACACGGAAAAAAATTTGGTATAATAGACGCACTTCCTCTAATGCAGCAGCTGTAATATAGGCTCGGGGCAACAGCTACGCTGATTTATGGTTAGGAGTTGCGCGAAAATAAGAGGCAACCGTTGTCCCTCAAGTATAGGACGGCTCCTGCCCCGAAACTGAGGCAGCAGTTGTACGGTGAAAATCTGCTGTAGAAATTGCAATTTTGGGGTTTTCGTAATTTCGTGCTTCTTTTCGGTGTTTTTGGTATAAAAGCGTTGTCTTTAGTGCAGTGTTTTTGTGTTTTGGAGAACTTATGCATCTCTGAGTCTCTGGACTCATAAGCTTAAGCATTTCATGTTATAAGTTTTACAAGACTTCACATTTCCACAATTCCATACTTTAAACATTTCTTTAAAATTTTAACTGTTACTTAACTCTAATGGTTTCAAATTTTAGAGCGTTTTCATTTCGTTTTTTAAAAATATTGAAATTGAAGAACTTTGTATTTTAAAAAAGAGAAATTGAATAATTTGTTAAATTTTAAAGGGTTGTCGACAGTGTGAAATTCTTTTTTCACTAATACAAATTTATAATATTTGTGACTGCAAAACTTAGAGCAAATGATCAAAAATTAACTTAATATTTTAAAAGGAAATTGAATCATTTTTAGAATAATTTTATATATATGATAACAATTTTATGATTTTGCCCTTTTATATCCTCCAAGACTTGATTTTAAAATTGAAGGTCTTACTTCTTGTTTAGCTTTTAGTTTGAAACTTCCAAAATTTTATATGTAGTTTCAAATTTACATTAGTACGAAATTGCAGGCTTTTAATATTTCGAACTGAAAGCCTATCTAATTAATTTTTATCATGTTGATTATTTTTCTCCAAACCCATTAATTGTGAAATTTCCAGTTTGAAACGGTTTAAGTAGAAAGAGTTTGTAATGAAACCATTTAGAATTAAAAGTCTCAAAGTTCCAGTATAGATCTGGGTTAAAAGACCTGCCCTAGCTTGAATAATAATTTCAGTACTAAGAATTCACATCTTCACCAATTGCTATACAAATAAAAATAAACAACATTCAAGCTTAACAAATTTGCAGGCCATAAGCATCCATATATTCACAAAACTTTGATTTAGTTTAAAATAGCATTACATTTAAACATTATGCACGCACATTTTATTGTTTCAAATCTCTTTACATGCGAAAAAGAGGTTAAGTCACTTCAAATCAGTACTTTCTGGTTTACAGAATTTAGAGGTTAACTATACATTTATACAGGACAACAAGTGCACTCACGACTCGCATAACACTAGTCCCGAAAACATGGACAACGGTTTACTTTGCCACTGGTACAGCGCTTGTGCCGCAGATGTATAGCTGCTGTCAGAAAACGGAGCAGCAGCTGCCCCAAATAAAAGTATAAGATTCATCCTAGCGTTTGGCGCGGCTGTTGTATCTATAGGTACATCTGGTGTACCAAAATTTTTTCCGTGTAGCAGCGGGACTAGGCGGGGCTAAACCGCGGCGTAAGATTCTAAGAAGAAGAATCTAAGTAAAATTCATGGTATGAGTTTTGGGGTCTAAATGGGGTATTTGAGGTATATTTTGATCGGTATGCCGGAAATTTATAATCACTATCGTTATTTCGATATCGGCTTTGTTCATTAATTCCACGAACAACGTGGCTCGAAAAAAGGTGTAGCAGGCTGTCGAGAGAACCTGCTAATTGACAGGTGTGTCTGTAAAGACGCTCAAGCCCATCAGCGCATCCTGTCAATGGCCTGGATTGACTACCGGAAAGCTTTCGATTCAACCTCTCATAGACTTATCATCTGTCTGTGGGAAAGTTCGAAGGTACATCCACACATAGTGAGATGCATAGAGAGATTGATGCCTCTTTGGAAAACTAGATTTACTATCTCATCTAGAAATTATCGTGTGACAACGAACAACGTCACCTTCCAGAGGGGCATCTTTCAAGGTGATACAATGAGCCCTTTGCTTTTTTGCATCACACTTCTGCCTCTAACTCTCGCACTACGAAATTCTCCTGGATACCTCTGTGGCGACACTAATCAGCGCGAGCATAAGGTCACTTATGTATTTTATATGGATGACCTGAAGATCTTTGCCTCTGGTGAAAGCAAACTTCAAACTGCTATAAATATTGTCAAGAACTACATAGGAGAGATTGGGATGGACTTCAGCTTGGACAAGTGTGCCAAAATTCATCTGAAGAAAGGAAATACTACTGGCGTTCCCAAGGACCCTGAGCTTGTGGATATAAGTGTTATCAGACATCTTAATACTGGAGAGACCTATACATACCTGGGCGTGCCTCAAAACCGCATTCAGGACGTAACATCAGTGAAGGAATCTCTCCGAAGCAGATACAAGCATCTTCTTCGACATATTTGGTCTTCAAATCTGTCGGCGTTGAACAAGGTATCTGCGACTAACATGCTTGCCGTCCCGGTTCTACTCTACTCGTTTGGGGTAGCTCAATGGACGAAGAACGAGCTTAAGGCCATTGATGTCATCACACGTAAGATCATGCATATGCATAAAAGCTTGCATATCAATTCGTCAGTTCCGCGATTATATATTTCACGCCGTCAAGGCGGACGCGGACTTCTGAATCTCCAGTGTCTCGATAACCGGATTGTTCTAAGTACAGCTTACATCGTTGCGCATGGCAGAGATCCTCTCCTAAAGATGGTTAGGAACCATGAGATGATTGGCGAAGGAGCGTTCCTTTACAAAGCCGCGGAGCAAGCGGCCGAGACCCTTGGCCTGAATTTTAACATCAGAAGTGAGGAGAGTGCATTACTTCATCTAGATGCTTCACTTCTAAAAACCAAAGTGAAGAAAGCAGAGGTTGAAAATTTTCACCAAGAGCTAGTCGACAAGAAAATACACGGAAACTTTCACAGAAATGTAGAAAAACAGTCCTCGTCGAAGGAGCAAACTTTTGCTTTCCTCAAATCATCAGGGCTCAATTCAGGTACAGAGGGTTTTATTTTCGCATGCCAGGACGGTGTCCTTTCCACCTTAGCATACCGTGAGCGCATTTTATGTCGAGAAGTTCCCAGTGATAGGTGCAGAGCGTGTCATGCACACGCTGAGTACCTAGAACACATACTATCAGGGTGTCCGACCCACGCGGGAACGACGTATATGTACAGACATAATGCGGCCCTAAGAGTGCTTTATTACCATCTTTGTCGCTCTTACGGTGTTGGCCGCGACTCTGCCCTGCCGAACGCTCCAAGGGAGATAGAGTCGATTGTCCGAAACGAGAAGTGCCAAATTTTCTGGAACTACGATTTTCGGGCAGCAGTCTCCGTTGCGCACTCGAGGCCTGACATTGTTATCCAAGACTTCGAGAAACGAACTATATTCGTGATCGAATTCTCGGCTCCATCCGAATACAACATCACTGCAAAAGAGAAAGAAAAAGAGGAGAGCTATCAAGACCTTAAAAGAGAGCTACAACGAATGTACCCAAAATATTCGGTACAAGTAATTGTCCTTGTGACAGGTGCTCTCGGAGGTGCGAAACTATCACTGGTTCGTAACCTTAAAG
>CAKNYM010046933.1:67036-102506 GCA_932195095.1 Andricus curvator | reverse complement strand
TATATATATATATATATATATATATTGGCCGCGACCCTGCCCTGCCGAACGCTCCAAGGGAGATAGAGTCAATTGTCCGAAACGAGAAGTGTCAAATTTTCTGGAACTACGATTTTCGGGCAGCAGTCTCCGTTGCGCACTCGAAGCCCGACATTGTTCTCCAAGACTTCGAGAAACGAACTATATTCGTGATCGAATTATCGGCTCCGTCCGAATACAACATCACTGCAAAGGAGAAAGAAAATAAGGAGAGGTATCAAGACCTTAAAAGAGAGCTACAACGGCTTTACCCAACATATTCGGTAAAAGTAATTGTCCTTGTGATAGGTGCTCTCGGAGGTGCGAAACTATCACTGGTTCGTAACCTTAAAGCCATACCCGCGTGCCAAAAATATGCCATCTTACAGTTGTGAGATGTGGCCATAAGTGTGATTTACCGCGGTGCTACTGGGGGCTATTGACATTTTTTAGATGGCATATATATATATGTATTGAACTGGACCTTGCACAAATGGGACCAAGGGGAAGAGAAAGTACGTTTAAATTTCCTTCTACGTTTTTCCGATTCGATTTAACCCGTCGGAGGGGGATTCATTTATGTCCGTCCAATTGGTCTTTTCACGCTCCAACAACAAGATCTCTTTACACTTTCCCGGGTCAAGCTATTCGATTTTAAGCTGCGTTTAAAACTCTAAATTCTCAAGTCTTGTTTGAATCCGGGACTTCGATTTGAAGGATTGCGCGCAAGTGACAAAAGTTCCGAACCGCGGATGGGCAAGTAGAATTCTCCGTGTGAAGAAAGGTTAAAATTCCCGGAGAGATCTTAATCGAATGAAGATCCCCTTTGATTGATCAGAGAAATGGCATGATTTCGGTGGCGACTGTTACCATGCCGATTTACTTGCAATGACAGCAAGATTCAAGTGGCCTGAGTTGGGTCAGTCAACTTAATTTCTGCAAGTATTGCAACAATGATTGTGACAAAATTTTTTTGTTCGCTTTTTCAGAATTGGACCGCATGTTGCCAATAGTTTGGAATTTTGCTGAATTGTTTTAAGTTTAGAACATTCGCAATTTATTTCTTCATTTTGAATGGAATTTATTTTTAACGAATTCCAGTTCTGAAATAAATTACGGGTCAAGTGTTTCATCCCTATTTGGAATACATTAAACTCGACGCTTCTGTCATATCTGGAATTTTGTATGCTGTTTCCAGTTTTAGTTTCATTAAAATCAGGCTATTCATGCCAAAATTGTGCCTTTCCGAAATCTGCCTAGCATAAGGGTTGTTTGGCACGGGGTAGTTTCGACGGAAGGGATAGCATGGAGAACGGGAGAGATGGCGAACGCTTAGATCTGTGCTACATCATCGAGGCGACACGGTGCGTTTGACGCTTGCTAGTGTGCGTGCAATGGCTAGCAAGATACTCTTTTCCTTCCGTATACAAGCAGTGCAAAACAGAGCACGTGTGAATTCTTCACTTGGAGGTGGGTGAGCGAGTTCAATCGCATGTATTAACGCCCTGGCAGCAAGTTTCTGTCCTTCAAAGATAGGATTACACATGCGGCGTTCCAGAAACTTCATACGTTATATTATGCATAGTGTATGGAGTCTTTAAAAATTGTTAAACCCTTTAGGATAAGGATAACTTTTTAAAAAGTTATCTGTATGTGACAGGGTCGTATGTCACATACTTAAAACTCAAACCCAAATCTAAATAAAAGTGAGGCGCAGTATACCGGATTGAATTTCGCCAGGTCAGCTCCGGAAATTTGGATAACGGTAGAGGGGGTGGTCGATGTAAAAGAAAAGAAATCCCTAAATCAAAAAAAAGGAAAACAGTCAATATTCAATATAATAAATGGTAATTAGTTCATTAACTATCTTATGTCACAAAAATTATCTACAACTAATTCTCTATCCTAACCTAACTCATCTTTAAGAGATTAGGCCCACTCCACGACGCTTCTCTAAATCAAATTAACTACCTAATTGTCATGATATAACCTTTTAGTACATATCTACTGATTTCCGAGGTTACAGAATCTCATGATCCTAATCATAATCATAGGGGTATAATCATGTTCGTAGACAAAAGGGGGTAATCAAAATCGGAACATATCCACACCAAAACTAAACTAAACAAGGTCAATCGAGAGGGGGTCGCAACTGAGGGGGTAGTCATAAGTGTCAACTCAAAAATGAATAGGGTAATCAAGAAAGGGGATAATCAAACTTTACTAAAAAATGGTAACCAAATAATAGGGCTTGGCCATGGTTGACGAGGATAGTCTCAATTAACGTCAAAAGGGTAATTCAGAAAGGGGTAACCAAAAGGTCATATTTATCGGGGATGGTCACAGTTAAAGAAAAGAAAAGAATAACCAAAAGGAGCAAACAAAGAGGTAAAACCAATTCATCAAAAAGGGCGTAGTCACAATTTATCAAGAAGGGGTAGTCACAATTTATCAAAAAGGGGGTAGTCGCAATTTATCAAAAAGGGGGTAATCACAATTTAGGGTAGGTCCATAGTTGTTGGGTGTGATCACATCTCAAGAGTCATAATCAAGAAAGGGTAATGCAAAGGGGTTATCAAAAAAGATAATCAAAATTTTAGGTCAAGGTCATAGTTAAAGAGGGGTGGGGTTGGTCACAATTACAATCCAAAAAGGGGATTTAAAGGGGCAATCAAAAAGGTTAATCAAAATTTAAGGCATGGTCGTAATTTAATACTCAGAAGTGTAGCCTCAAAATCAATATAAGAACTTTGATGTCCTCTTAAGTTCCGGGTGTCGAAGATGTCCCTCGTAGTATCTCGCAGTCAGCAACCATCCGCAGATTACATAACAAAACCAAAAAAAACAAAGCGGAATAAGTCCTTATGTATAAGAAGTCCTTATAATTACAGTCGCTAGTCGTGGACTACCGTGCAGCTCCCGAGGGACCATTGAACAAATCCTCAAAACTTGATTAGAAAAATCGAGAGACTAAATAAATTGGGACTTTTTGTCCCAATTGGTTACTTTGTAACTCTGATCGCTGTTTACTTACTAATAAATTCTATGTTCTCTCTGTTCCTTAGACGGCTAACTAGCCCTAGGGACATTTTGCCAATAAATCCAAATAAATACAAATATGTAACTCTGGATTTTGAGCCCCAGGTTTTCTCTATTGCGAATCTACAGGCCCAAAAAGAATTGCGTCAACATGCAGTTTCCAGGTTAATTTAAGGTCAAATATTACTCTCAAACCATTTGCTGATTTTAAAAATTCTAATTTCCTTCTTCTGTTAAAATGCATGAGTTACGTCTTGTCTGGGTTAACGGACAAACAAGGGTCCCTGCAACGTTGCTCTACTATGTTAAGTGGTGACTGCATGAGTTCGATTAAGGTGTCCTCATGCTTCCCTTTTATCGGGATCGTCACCTTATCTACATAGCCTTGAGTGTAAAAACCCGATTCGTTTAAAACACGAAGCAAGTCCTCAATGATAAGCCTCTATGTTTACCTCTGTGTCTAGAAACGCTGCAGTTGCTACTTAAACTTTCCGTATTGTATTATTAATGCGGGAGCTAAACGCATAGACGGCGTCTACGGCAGATCTGCCTTTTAGAGAGGCAAATGAATTCCTATGGAGAGCTTTTTCCGTTAGGATTTCCTCTTTCATGTGAAGGTCCAATAATTTTTCTAGCTTTTTCAGCATACACGAGGTCAAGCTAATTGGTCTAAAGGATTTTGCCTTATAGTCGGTATTCTTACCCGGCTTTGAAATGAAGACTTCCTTAACCTTCCTCCATGCTACCGTAGTGTGTACCATCCCACCAGGGTACATCCCTGCCTGTTTTCTTAATACGAAGAGGAAAATTGTCCTCATACACTTTGATCATACCTTTTTGTAGGATGTAGACAGCAATTTCTATTTGTTCGATAGACTTCATTTTGCCTGGTACAGCACCCAGCGAACTGATGGATGAACATTGCTCATGGGATGTGATGTTAGAGCACATAATTGGACTTGGGATAGTAAGGAAACCAACCACAGGGGTAAGCCTGTATTAGATTACCTCTTAACTACTGATTTCACTTTATTGAATCGGGGTAATACACCTACTTCCTTGACATCGTGATGTCCCGAGGTAATTGATTGGACCATATGTTCGATAAGTATTAGCGAAGAGTTCAAGGGACGGCATGTATCATCGGATACGTTCCTATCGAATCAGAGACAAATATGCTTATCATTGACAGCCGATACATGCTACGTGCTCATGATAGCCCAGCATGGCCCAGCTAGCTTAATGTACCACTTTACAGGTGATCTCCGAAAAAAATATATAAAAACATTTTAACTTTATCTCAACTTTATAGGATGTAGTGAAGTGAAGTTAGATACGATTTTATATAAGATCTTTTCATTTCCTCTACAGCTGCGGATTTTAAAACATTTAGATTTGAAATCATATCACTATTTTTAGAGGGCTTCAAAGAAGCAATATACCAATTTTGACTCCTCTATGTCTTTTTCGTTGAAAGTGTGTCAAGTTAAAAAGCCTGATTAGACATTGCTGCCTAATTATATAAAAATAATTAATTGTTCGTCTATTTTGTACAAAACTATATTTATCAGTGAGTAAAGATGGCTTTTGTGTCATACAACAAATTCCTTTCGAAAAAGGATTATTAAATTAATCGCGTTTTCCGTTCGTAAATTAAAACTCTTCTATATTGAAAATTATTAACTTTAGAGAGATAGCTTCCATTATGAAAAACGTTCGTTTCAACTTATATATTCGATTCTACAAACATTTTTTCAAATAAAATAATATTACTCAGCATAGAGAGGAGAATAGTTTTTGTCCATTATTTTACCTATTAGCGCTTTTTTGCAAAAAACTATTGTTCTCATCAAATAAGTGTCCTGGGAACTTTAAATCCTCTTCTTTTCCTCTAAAAAAATGCAAAAGAAAATTGTTTTAAATATTGAACGGTAATGTAATAATTGATTGATTTAAAAAAATTGCCATTTAAACTTCCAGTTGTCTCCTCTACCGCTTCCGTAAACAAATCCGGAGCTCTATCTTTGGGGGTAACTTTGGATTTTGAGAGGACCTTGATATTGATCCTCTTCAACAATGCCTAAGGCCTGCAGGTAAGGCTTTCAGTCAATCTTCTTGAGGCTCTGGACCACTCTTGGCTCTGCAGTTATTATAAGTTGAGTAGCGTGACTACTTGCCTTGACATCGATAACCTTCCATCCTCCCGTTTTAATGGTTGGATTTTGGATTGCTATACTCTTAGGTACTGCTGTTGGTTCCACGGATACACCAGAAATCCAAAACAGCAGCTTTACTAGCCTTGGGAGATATTTGCTGTCGATCACTTTGTTCTTAGCATCCGCCCAAGGTTGTAATCTGACAACAGCTGCAATGAGCCACGATCGGGAAACTCCGTCCGAACAGATGTTCGTCTCTTCTTTTCTACTTTTACTTCTTCTTTATTCATAACGTGTCCCTCAGGGTTTACATGACCTCCGTTGCTTACAAAACCATCTACATCTACATACTTTCTATTATCTTATCCATATTATATACAAATTTCTACAACTATTTACATTAATTCTTTTATCTAGATCCTTACTTCTATATTAAAAATAGCGCAATTACGAACGAGCGCGTCCGCGTCTTAATCTACTTACACTATTACATAATCATTACCATTACTCACAGATGTTTACGCTTCTAATATAAGCGACTACCGTTTCCTTTTTCCTTCACTTCTCTTCTACCTCAATTTTGCCATTTTCCTATATTCATTCTTTCATTACTTCACATGCGCCCCTCTATCCCCCTCCAACTCCTTCATCTAGTCGTCACCCATTTCATCCTCCCCTAGAATCTTTACCACATTCTCTTGCCAGCTTCCTTTATCTTCCATTTCTCTCCTCCATCCTTCCCACATATGCTCCCATGTTTCCTCCTGCCACGCACATATTCTGCACTTTCTGATCTCTTTCTTTCCCCAATACATACCCTCCCTTACCTCGTTTTCCAATACAGATCTTGCTGTTTCCATCTTTCCATTAACTGTCTTTTCCTGTCCCTTCTCTCCAATTCTTCATAGCTTCCTCTATTTTCTTCTCCTATATGTCTAGCACTAAAAAACTTCCTCCTTTTTTCTTCCCATCTTGTTAGCTCTACCGTCCTCCCTCTCCTTTCTTCTACATCCTTCAAACACTTTTCCGCTAATTCCCCTCCCTTTCCCTCCCTTAACTTCGTCTCAAATTGCCATGCCCTCTTTTCCGCTCTAATACTTAATTTACCCCTTTGCGCTTCTTCTCTCACCATACCCAGATAGCAAACGTGCGGGGCACGTTACTCGCACGGCATGCGAGGCACGCGGTGCGTGCTGGGTGCGAGGCATATGGGTCGCACTTTGTGAGGGGCACGTACGTGCGAGGCATATGCGACGCACTTTGTGATAGGCACGATGTGCAGCGCATGTGTGTCGCACTTTGTGAGGGTCATTATATACATAATATATGAGTAATAAGCACATTTTTTGATAATAGTAGTATAGTTAACTATTATTATTGTAATACAATTTTTAAAAATATTGATAATTATTATAATTAAAGATTGAATTGATTGATATTGTAAAAATGGTTTATTTACAAAAATTCAAACATTCCCGATTTTATAATAAGAATAAATTAGAAAATTAGTAAGAATTATTGAATGCATGGTTGTATAGTTTCAACGTACAATATGCATTTTATTTATTTTAAAACTATAATTTCCAACTTTAATCGTCTATACAAATAATTTCAATTAGCCTTTTGTCAATTTGAATTTGAAATTAGGTAAATAAAAAAATGAAATTTTTGGTATAATTTCTACTTTACATATTTATTTATGTTTATAACTTCAATTTTTGCTTTTAATTTCAAGTTTAACATTAAATTGAGTTTAAGATGTAATTTAAAATCAATTTTTAAAAAATTTGTTCAGAAATTTAAAAAAAAGCATCTTTAATTTTCAATCGCATTGTATTCATTTTTTATTATTTTGAAGTAGAAATAAGAGGAACTATATTTAAAAACCGCGCGCATTAGCTGAATAATATACGGCGCAGACCCCGTCGCGTCGGTAACAGCTGTTGTAGACTTACGTTTTCGGTTTCGCACGGTTTCGCTTTGCGAGTTTTTAGCGAGAAAACGTGCCGGTTCTAGATCGCAATTTTTATTAATGCAATATGATTTTTATGTGTTAATTTCTGTTCAATCTTGTTTTTTTTTATTATTCAAACAACAAATATTAGCATGTTTGTGTCCAAAATAATAAATATCCTTCGCTGAAACTTTAATAAGAGACGTGAAAACGGTTATAAACAGTTTATTCTTGGTTTAAATAATTAAAAAAGGGTAATTTTGGTTTTAGGTCATAATTTTTTTTATTATTTAAACAAAAAATATACTTTCTACCTACGTCTTTATGTTTTCTGTCAGTTTTAGGTGCCTGTATCTTGTAGTTGCAGCGAAAAATATTTATTATTGTTGATACAAACATGCGGAAACTGAATTTCTAATGCGCAACTAGAATGTATAAATATTCCTTCCACCCATAATAAAAAATACCTTCATGATAAATTACCTGCTCTTTATTTAAAAATATCAATGCAAATATTTTCTGTACCCTCTAAAAATCCTAAATGTGTGCACGCAGCATACCCGCACCGGCACGCATGACGTGCGAGTCTCACGACGTGCGACACGCCTGCCACGCATATGAGGACGCAGCTGTGTCATCCCCTGCACGCACGTCGTGCGAGAAAATCCGCACGTGGTGCGACGCACGTGCATCGCACCGTGCGCGCACTTTGCTATCTGGGTATATCCAGGCGTACTCCAGTCTACTCAGGGGGTCCACCTTATATACCTTTCTTTCAAATTCTCAATCTCTTTCCTTTCCTTCCATCCCCATATCTCCGCCCCATAACCTCATAACGGCCATACCAGCGTATCAAATAACCATATTCTCCTCAAGTTTTTTAATCTTCTTTTTCATATTCCTCATGTCTGCTTCATTAGCGCTGTCACTTTTCTATTCTTTCTCTTATATGAGCTCTATGTTCTCCATTTTTTTACAAAGTATCTTCCAAATATTCAAACTCCTTTACTTCTTCTAACTTGACTCCCTTCCATCTCCATTCCATTATTTCTTTCTTTCATTCCCCTCCTTCTCTAAGTCTCATTACCTTTGTGTTTTCGACATTTAAATTGAACTTGTTCCCGACTAAGTATTTCTTCAATCCTGCAATAAAGCCCGCCATCCCTCCTTTATCCTCCGCCACCAAAACTTTATCGTCCGCGTATGCCAGTGTATATATCTTTTTTTCTCCCATCCTAACTCTTCCCCATCCTTTTCTCTTCATTTCTTCTTATATGTCTGGGATTATTATATTAGACAGAAGTGGGTTCAGAGCACTTTCATTCCTTACTCCAATCACTAACCAGAAAGTATCTCCTACTTACTCTTCTACCTTTACCCTGCTTTTTTCTCCCTAAAAATTTCCGATGCTCTCTTCATCAAGCCCTCTCGTATCCCCTTTTCCACCACAACTTTTTCCATCTCAACTCGGTCCAAGCAGTCGAACACCGCCTTTAAGTCCACGAGCATTGCTATCATTGCCCTTTTCTCCCTTTTAATCCTTTTTTTCATCAGATAACTCAGAACATATACGTTATCCATCACTCCCATTCCTTTTCTAAGCCTTGTCTGATTCGGTGGCTCTATCTTTTTCTCCACAACTTCTTTCTTCAATCGCTCTAACAAAACCGTTACATATATTATACATAATGTTGGCATCAACGTCACTCCCCTATAATCTTTAACCTCCTTTCCTTTGTCTTTCTTCACTACAGGTACCAATACTCCTTTCCATAACTCT
Source organism: Andricus curvator (assembly GCA_932195095.1). Taxonomy (NCBI): domain Eukaryota; kingdom Metazoa; phylum Arthropoda; class Insecta; order Hymenoptera; family Cynipidae; genus Andricus; species Andricus curvator. The sequence continues at coordinate 93,559 of CAKNYM010046933.1, read as the reverse complement.
GGCCACCCCTCTCCTCTTCATACTCTATTAGACATTATCCAGGCACATTCCTTTAGTTTTCTCCCTCCATATTTCTAGACTCCATTTGGAATCTCCACTATACCAGGCACCTTTCCATCTCTCAGTATTCCTAACACCTTTAATATTTTTTCCCTTGTCATGTCCTCTTCCTCATCTCTTTCCCTACCATATTTTCCTCCTTTCGTAACTTTCCTCTGCACCCCACCTAGCAAGTCCATAAAATATTTTTTCGATTCTATTATCGCAATATTCTGAATTACTCTTTTCCTTCCTTTTCTCTCTCTATTTACTACCTTCCAAACCTCTTCTTCCGTCCTAGTCTTCTCCGCCTTCTCTTTCTTCAAACCTTTTATTTCCCTCCTCTTTCTTTTGATCACACAACTCAGTATAATCCTTCTTTTTTCTCCTATATTCTTCTCCACTCTTTCTTCTTCTCTTTACATCCCTCATCCCATCCACTTATATTCCCTATCAGACTACCTTCTTTTTTGCTTGTGCACTCCAACCCTCTTTTTATTTTTCCCATCATTAGTTTCATCTCCTCGTTTACATTTTCCTCTCTCATTTTGCTATTCCTGACCTTTTCCATAAATTTTTCTTTTCTTTTCAGTGATCAATACCCCCTTCCTGCTCTTTTTACCTTTGCTTCCTTTTTCTCCATACTGTTATCACTTTTTTTCCACCTAATGTCACTATTATGGGAAAGTGATCCGAATCTGTATAATCCCCTACCTCTAGTTTCTTGACCTTCTCTCTTACCTCATCGTCCACTATCACATAATCCATTACCGTTTCCTTTTCTTCTCCTGAGCGTGCATATTACCCTTCCTCATCCTCCTCCATATTTCCGTTACAGATAAACCATCCCATCTCCTTCATAACAATTTCTTTCCCTGTGCATTCAGTATCTTGTCTTTGGATTTTCTTCCTCGCTCTTCCCCCCATTCCCTTCCTCCTCTATCCTCTGATTTCTTCTGCATATCACCGTTCGCATACAACCTCACTATCTCACTATCCCCTTTCATCTAACCACGTCTCCATTTTTGCAACTACATCCCATTGAGCCAAATTTCTCATAAACTCCCTATCCTTTCTCTCCAAGCCTGCTATATTCCAGTAATATATCCCCCATTCCACCTTCTTTTGTTTCTCGTCTCTTTTTGTTTCTTACTATTTATTATTTTCCTATCTCCCGTTCCTTTCTCTTCTAGTTTCCCGGCACCTCATTCTTTACTAACTCTACCCTTTCTTCGTCCCAATCCCACCTTACATCTTCTATCTGTATTCTGTCATACTTAACCCACGTTCTTTTTCTCTTACTTCTTCTCTCTTCTGCTTTTTTCCTTAACTTATACCGGATAATCCTTTCTACTCATGTCCAATCATCCTCTATGCTCTCCAAGCTTCTTTTATCTCTCTCTTTCCCTTCCATTCTTCTTTTTATTTTCCTTAGCCTTTCGCGATCCTAATTCCCACCTTCTCTACCACCAAACTTCCGGTTTGAGTTTTCCATCTTCACTATCCTACTTTCCAGCTTAGCAATCTTTTTATGCTCCATTTTGATATTTCCCAGGTTGTGTTCTGTACGTTTTCGGATTTCCTGGAGTGGATCCTGTTTCTAACTTATCTTCACTACTTCCTCTCTCCGCCCTATCCCTCTTCAAATTTATGAATGGCTATATTGAGCCAAATTCTCCGCCCTCAATCCCTTCCTTTCTACCGTTTTTCTGTACTGCCCTCTCCTTTTTGTCTCACGTTTCGGCGTACAGAACACTTTCTCGTCCGAATCCTTTTCTTCTTTGCTATCGCTGCCCACGTTACCCATCAAACCGATTCAAAGTAACCTTTGTCCGTATCGCCTTCTTTCGTGCTTCTCTCCGTTACTCGACTGCACCTGTCTCCCCACCCTGCTCCTCATGCCAAACAAACTAACCTCTCAGCCTACCCAAAACAGTCTCGAACTCACAAATTATCACACACCTCTTCACTTTTATTATTTTCTACATATAATCTCACACTCAAAAAACCCTCAAATACACTTCTCCCATCAACTCACCTCAAATTCCACTGCAAATCCGCTAAAATCAGCACCACATAATCACCGCCACCTAACACTCTCATGCCGGAAACGGTAGACTTCTACTTTTACTTTCATTCGCGATATTTTCAATATTTTCACTTCTTTATTCATTTTCAAATTTTTTTACCCTATTGTCTGGTATCTGCCTAACTTGAAAACCGGCCCGTTCACGTACGTGAGCCTCTTGGTTTTTCTACTTGGAGTGACGAGTAGTCTGACAACGTAGTATCCTAATGACATTTTTAATTTCGATGAAAATTCAAAAGGTAAATGCTTTTCAACATTTTGAAAATTTTCAAAAAATAGAACAATCTATTTTTCTGAAAGATTAAGAAGTTTTAATTAAAGTTTGTACTAGATATAAAATATATTTTGACACTGACTCAATGATATTTTTCACTTAGACACGAATTTAAAATGTTCCAGATAATTAATAATCACGTAGATTAGCTATATTGGGATGATTTTATAACTGAACACAAATTGTTGTAAAGTTGACTTAGAACCGAACTTTGAACGAACGGAATGAAAGTCTATGACTTAATGTCTCCGTTTAGTAAGTTTAAAAAAAAACTTCTATTTTTTTATTAACATTGCATCAGAAAACATACCTACTTCTTATATTTCTTTACCATTTTCCTCTACATCGTTTTATTTTTGCAAGAGAACCGTCTGTACAAACTAATTGTCGAGCGCGAGTGTCGCAATGAGAATGTAATCGTCATAGCCGCAGGTGTTTTGAGAACTGTTTCTAAAAACAAATTGAGAAACGATTTCAGTTCCAATTTATGACTGCAGTTCATCAGGGGGGAAATTTGTGATATTTGAAAAACCTTTGTCAAAATGCACGCATTAAACGTACGAAACCGAGTGCGAAGTGCGAAAGCGTACCTGCGCAACATAGGCATTATGGAGTCTCCAGGTTAGCTTAGGGTAAAAACGCTTAAAACTATAAGTTCAGTTTTATCCGAATTAACAGATAGGCCAAGGACACTGCACCAATTCTCAATAATGTTAAAAGCATTTTGCGTCAGTTCAACTAGATTGCCCTCCAATAGGTTCATCTATTTCTGTCCCATCCCCCCTCTCTTCTCTTCGTGATCAATTGTAAAACCCCAATCAACTCAATAAATACTTTTTCCTAATCTTATTCTCAACTTTGGCTTGTCCTCATCTCTGTTCCGTCAAGGACAAAATAGAAGAAGTTAGGGATTAATTGGCGAATGTTATCTCATTCATGATGTAACATAGATAAGGCAAAGGCATTCACACGAAAAAGCACCCCCAAGTGTGAGAAACAAGGGGAATAACACCAAAAGAACCCAAGAATGTGTTAGGGGAGGAGACCAGGCATTATTACTTTATCACAAATTATCGTTTTTATATTAATAAAAAAATATATAAAATACCGCATTTTGAGAAACACTTAAAAATGGTTTTTAAAAGGAGAAATCTAGATGAAATAATTTGTTAAGCCTAAAGGATGTATTTTATTGTAAGCCTCATAAAAAAGTCAAATAAGTTGTATATAAGTTGTATTTAATTGAAATTTAACGATCAGGGTAAAGCGCCGAAAATATGGCCCCTGTATCTTGAAAAAACATTGTGCATATCCTTGCAAGATTTAAAGGGGCCTGCTAGAACTAAAATTTAATGGAGTTGCCTTGAGATTGGCACGAATTATATTTTCCTCATGATAAAGTAGTGGTTCGGCATAGCTGTTAATAAAAACGAAACTCGTGCTCTTTATAGCAAGTGAATACAAATTTGTATATACTGACTATAGATGGCACGAGTTTCGTTTTTATTAACAGTCATGACGAATCTCTACTTTCCCTTTAGAAGTCTGTCCAGACAGACGCGCACCTAGGGCGCGCACAAACTTGCCAGCGATACGCGCCAGGAGAATGTGCCCACGTCGCGAGCAGATTTTTAAAAAACAAATAATGAAATAATTTCGTCCCTTTGGGGTCTGTAAACTGCTTTCGATAAACTTCGAGTATACTTCGATTGCCTAAAGAAAGACAAAAATAAAATTCTTAAAGTGTTCATTTTTGTACCCTAATTGTTAACAAATATGCGGAATAAACAAATATTAAAAGAAATCGATTCCAATAAATTTCAAATTCAAAATCGAATTAATTAAGAATTGTGGTCTTTGGATTCTTTTAAAATAAGTTTTGTTCTTTTGTCCCACAATGCCCCGCTAGAATTTGATTCATATTCTCATGGAAAGAAATGTTGTACAGCAGAAGGACATGTAGGGAAAATTGGCGATTTGATGTAAAATACCTGTATTAAAAATTTATATTATTGAATGCTCTATGTTTGACAACAATGGATTACCTTAGTAAGCATGTCTTTCTTACGGATGAAAGAAAACCAATTTTCAGTCGAGTGCTTGGCAGACATTGCAATGAATCATTAAATGGAGTGCGATGTATTTTTCCGAAGGACATCTTTTCAGATTTACAGGAAATAATAGGAAAGCCGTTGAGTTTAAGAGAAGAAAAATTTCTTGTAAACGTAGTAGGAAATATTTCGAAGTCACTGGATTTTAGGAATTGGTGCGGAATATGTGCACTCGCTGGACGTTTACTCTGGCCTCTTTCACCAAAGGAGTTAGACCCGCCAACTTGGATTGAAAAAGCTGACTTTGAAGGCATTGAACAAAGGCTTAACTTAGTCATCGTTGATTCAAAACTAGTATCTTTACTCCAATTGATTCGTGACCGATGAAAAGAAAGCAGGTTTAACCGTAAGACATGAATTCACATCGCCTGCATTTATTAGCTTAATGAAGTCGCAACTGTGCATAGATTAGAATGCTGGATTGTACTTACGCATTCATGATATCAGTCAGATTGTCAGGTATAAAATAATCTGGCTCATTTGTGTATGTTCTATAACAGAGAACAGTTTTCGATCCTCAGTGATTTTCGATTAACTAACTACCTTCGATAATAATGCTTAAACCAAGAATTTCATGTTTATTTTTTGGTCTACAACAGAATTTTCGTGCCATCTTTGAATCGATTTGAAACTGCTTCTGTTTCACACATAATAAGAATTCGTTGGTAATTACATATAATCGTAGATATTACTTTGACTAAAATTAAGAGAAATATATTTCGCCGTGGTCATGGCAATAGTCTTTTCCCCAAATAATGTTGGCATATCTGTTGCAAGACGTATACAGATGTAACATTTTTTACCAAAATTTTTTTTTCACGTTATAAAAACTAGATTTTGCCCGTTAGTAGAGCAATAATATAATAAATAGCAAATAATGTTTTATTGTTGAGTAGCATAAAACCACTTTGTATTAGTAAATAAATTAAGGAAAGAAATAAAGAGTAAAAAGAAAAACACAGACTACTAGACATTTTCGTAGTTATAGTATGCTTACGGTACATGTTGTTGCGCTTGTTTGTGAATGTAATGTACTGTGATGTAATGGATGGCCATATCTGTGGTTCAAAATCACTAATTACTATGTCATGATTTACACTTCTAATGTATAAATATAACGACATCGCGCTACATTGCTCCTATGTGCCGAGTTCAGGTGGTTTGGAATTACCCATTTAATCGTATGATTTGATGCGACTCTACTCGCTGAAGTTTCTATACTGCCGCGTGACGCTATTCGCCGTATGAAAGAGTACGAGTACTTTAGGGTTCTCGGGACGTGGTAAAATGAAGAGGATCGGAGATGAACGATAAAAGAGCTCTGAGGGGAAGCCCACGATTTCTCAGTGCCAATAGGTGTCATTTGTTGCACTGTTTTTCTTAGTATAAAAAAAGTTTCTGCTGCTGCTATCGCTGCTGCGGGGCAGTGAGACTGGAGTATGATGAGGAAAAACACTTTCAAAACAACTAGTTTCCGTTTGTTGAGCGCTGCGTTGCAGGTATAACGACTTCGCGTTCAGTCCCATAAATTTTTCCAGCTTTCCTTGCCATGCTACCAAGCATTTCCATTGAATTTTTGTGGGCCATTCTCAAAGATAATGCCCATTCTTTGAGACTGATTTCATCTTCCTGAAAAGAATGTTGGGGTTCTAATTAGCTGTTATAAATAGTCAACAGATTATATATTTTTATCAAAACAGTCCAGCTGATGAATTTCACAACATTAATAAGGAACATTAATTTAGACAGAAATCGTATATTGTAGATATAATTAATTGTATATAATTAAATCTTGAATCTGATCCGAACATCATTTCGCACATATATTAAAAATGAAGACTTAAAGCGTCGGCTCTAAAACATGCTTTTAAGTTTTAAAAAACAACGATTTGTTCTACTGCTAGACTACTTTCATAACAAATAAACTGACTAACTGACGATATTCAATTTGATATTTGAAACCTTGAAAGACCGAAGTTTTGTTAGTTTTCGCGCATGTATCACCGTTTTCGAAATACCTAAAAATTTTATTATGTGTTCAACTTTAACCTTAGCAATTCATTAAGCCGTTCAAGAGTTACAAAATTCCTTTTTATACCTTTCTGGAAGTTTTTATGTGGGGGTTTTGAAAAAAAGTCGATTTTTTTTAACCAGCCTAATATATACATATAAAAGTTTATCATAAGGACAACCGCAGGATTTCGCCGGGAGCGGGTGCTAACCTGAAAAATTGGACCCGCTCCCAGCGAAATCGCGGTAAAATTTCAGCTGTAACCACGTCTCACGACCGTGAGATAGGTGGTTACAGTCTGCGACGAATTCAATACGATAATCCGGCAATAGTCTCGTGCACCCTGAGGATACGGAGCGACCCAAGGACGACCGCCTTCTGCATTTTCCCCGCAAGTGTATCAGCATTTTGTTGACACTCAGGGATGCTTTTCAGGCTATTAATCAGTGAAACCTTGGCACCTCCACGAGCGCCGATGATCAAGACGATTAGCTTAACAGAATATTCCGGGTATAACCGTCAATACTCCCTTATAAGGCCTTTATACCTCTCTTTCTTTTCTTTCTCCTTGGCTGTGACGTTTTTGTTCAGCTGGTGCCGAAAATTCGATAACGAACATGGTTCGTTTCTCGAAGTCAAGGAGACCTATGTCAGGCCTCGAGTGCGCGAAAGAAACAATTGTCGAGAATATTAGGTTTTCTGTAGAATTCAACCGAATTCTACAGAAATTTAAAAGTTTTTTTTTCACCTGAAATCTGTAAAATTCACCATGAATTGTTTTAAATTTCTCCAAATATTTTGTATCCTCTGAACTCTCCTGAATTATTCTGAATTCTCTGATATCTTCTAAATTATCTGAATTCTTTTGAATTCTCTGAAACCTGTTGAATTCTTTGAATTCTTTTGTGTCCTATTTATTCTTTTAAAATTCTCTGAATCCTTTTGAATTATGTTGATTCTTTTGAACTCTGTGAATTCTTTTGAAATCTCTTAATTATTATGCATTTTTCCGAACTCTCTAAACTGTTATGAGTATTTTGAATCCTCACGAGACCAATGAATTCTTTATATTTTCTTTAATTATGTTGAAATCATTAGAATAGATTTTAAGTTACTTTGAACTCCTTCAGTTCTTTTGAATTTTCTGAATTCTCTTGATATCTTTAGAATACACGTAGAATTATTTTAACTTCCATCGAGTATGTTGCATTCTGTAGAATTGAAACGAATTCTTAGAATTCACTGGTATTCCTTTGAATTCATTTAAAGTTTTTTTAATTCTCTTAAATTCCTTATGATTCACCATGAATTATTTCAAATTTAGACGTCCGCTAAAAAACACTTTAGGTTTTTTGGCCGACATCTTAAAGTATTGCAATATATAATTATTTTCTTGGCCGTTCGTCACAATGGACAATATTAATTATTTGAATATTTGCCGCGCACCAGCGACGCCACTAGTGGCGACGATATAGACTATCCTAGTACGGAGTCTAGCCGCCGTGCGAGCGCCAACCGCCCAGCGAGCGGCAGCGGACAGGCTCGCAGGGCAGTTCGCATCGGTCTGCAGGAAGGTGAGGACCTCAGCTCCTCTCACCTTCTGCCCTACGCAACAGGCAGTCGAAATCGGTCCATAGAACGGTGAAGACCCGAGCTCCTCTCACCAACCGGACTACGCAGCAGTGCGGTCGAACTTCGCCCGTTGAGCTTTCGCAATATCGCGCACGATGTATGCGTTACGAAGGACTTTGTCCACCGGGGGAGAATAAGTTATTTTTTCCTCTTTTTCGATTTCAGCGAAAGTTTTATGATTTCTCGACTTTTGACTGAGAGTGTTATCTCGAGTGATCGTTAGGATATTGGAGTTTCAATCCTTCGTGGACTAAACTGAAAGTGTGTGGAACATTTAATAAAGAACTATTACTGAAGTGACAGTTACGGAATTTGGTTTTTTCCGGTCCTTTCCCGCTCGGATGCTGGGGAGCGCCACGCTGAGCTGAAAAAATTGATTAGCCGTAAGGATACATTTATAATGAACTTAATCTCTTTCTAATCTGGTTTCTATCTCTTCCTACGGTCCTTTCTCGAGGATCGAGGTTCTATCTTTTCCTACGGTCCTTTCTCGAGGATCGAGGGTCTATCTTTTCCTGCGGTCCTTTCTCGAGGATCGAGGTTCTATCTTTTCCTAGGACCCTTTCTCGAAGATCGAGGTTCTATCTTTTCCTACGGTCCTTTCTCGAGGATCGAGGTTCTCTCTTTTCCTACGGTCCTTTCTCGAGGATCGAGGTTCTATCTTTTCTTACGGCCCTTTCTCGAGGATCGAGGTTCTATCTTTTTCCTACGATCCTTTCACAAGGATCGAGGTTCTCACCTTCATACTTTCTCTCTGGGTCGGTAGACTAAAGGGAAAAATGTTTACCTCGGAGTAGTCTCTGATCGTAGATGGATCCAGCGAAGGAGAATAAACCGAGCCTCCATAAGAGAAGGGGTGAACAACGCCGGAAGGCGTATGCAGAGCTACAGGGTGCTCTGCCACCAGCCAAGAAAAGGAAACGGGGTCGACCAGATAAATGGCAATGTGCTTATTTGGCCTCGCAAAAATCTGCAGGTGCAAACATCCCCTCGACACCATCCCTCGTAATCTCGCCGAGAACTGACCACGTCCTAGAATATGATCCCACTCGCCCGGGTTACAACGGCAGTCCCCTCAGGATCCCTCATCTTTATGAGGGAACAGTGATCCACGGCATCTACACGCCGAGTTCCGAGGCTCAGTTACACCACTCTACAGCCGCGACCCCACCTAGCCACGGCCCCTTCATAAATGCGGAAAATCCGATAGACGTGTCGACTTTCTGGGCTCTCCCCCAGGGTACCCAAGGCCCAGGAATTCTCCCGCTGACTGACCTTGGAGGCCTCTCTCTGGAACAGGAGCTTCACCTGACTGAGGAGGTTCTCCAGGCAGTCGAGGCATTGACAACCTCGGACCGAACCCCTTCACCCCTGACGATTATCTCGGCAGAGGAGGTGGAGAGAGCCATCACAACCTCAGCTCAACCAGAGAGAACTAACTCGCCCCTTACAATTACGCTGGACGAGGAAGTAATTGAGACCCCGCCTGAGAGAACTGACTCGCCACTTACAATTACTCTGGACGAGGAGGTAATTGAGGCCCCGCCAGAGAGAACTAACTCGCCATTGACAATTCCGCCGAACGAGGAGGACGAGGAAGTAATTGAGGCCAATCAGGAAGACGACTATCTGGTTCTCCAGACCTCCCCGATTAGGTTGACACCGCCTCTTCTACCTAGTTTGACACCTGTCTACACAACCCAGCCCGGGTCATCCAAGGAACCCTTTCCTCGAGAGGTTCTACGACCCCCTACCCCGGGGGCGGACATAAAATTTATCGACGGCAAGTCAAACCTCAGAAGGAAGGAAGCAAATCGTAATTGCGCCGCCTGAAGCTCGGCCGCTACCTAAACCCCGGTTACATCCGTACGGGTCTCCCCGCAAGCAACAGGCCCTGAGGGCAGTTTTTGGCTGTGAGAAAAAACGAGCTCCGATATCGCCGCGACGTTCATCATCCGAGCACCGACGTCAAAGTCCTCCGAGAAGCCCGAAGAGGCTGAAATCCATCGTTGTACGACCTGCAGGAAGATCGCGGGAGCTAGATCCCCCACGGTATCCTCGTTCCGGCGGATCCGTATCGAAACAGGCTCGCAGGAACCTGTTTGAAAAAAAAATTGTCACCCTAAACCCTCTCTCGGTGTTCAGGTTGGTGTTAATTTCTACGAGTCTTATAAATTATCTGAATTCTCTGAATTCTGTTGAATTCTCTAAAATATTGTTAACTCACAATTAGTCTCTCAAATTCTTTTTAAGTTTTCTCAATTCTCTTGACATCTTTAGAATACGCGTTGAATTATGTTGACTTCCTTCAAGTATTTTGAATTCTGTAGAATTCACTTGTACTGCTTTAAATTCTTTTCAATTTGTTTTAATTCTCCTGAAATATTTACAACGCAACGTGAATTATTTTTTATTTCTCCGAGTCTTTTGTATACTCTGAGTTCTTTCAAATATTTTAAATTCTCTGAATTCTTCTAAAATTCTCTTAATTCGTTTGAATTACCTGAAGTCGTTTGGATTCTCTGAATTTTTTTAAAATTCAGTAAATTCTCTGATTTTTTTTGCATTATCTGAAGTCTTTTGAATTATCTTAATTCTATTAAAATTCTCTGAATTCTTTTCAATCGTCCGAATTCACTAAATTATTTTGAATTTTTCTGAACTCTCTAAACTGTTCTGAATTTTTTTAATTCACACGAGACCACTGAATTCTTCTAATGCTTTTTATTTATTCTGAAATCATTAGAATAGACTTTAAATTAATTTGAATTTCTATGTATCTTTTGAATTCTCTGAAACATCATGAATTCCTATCGAACAATTTAATTATCTTCAATTCTTTGATTTTCTTATGGTAATTTTAAATAATTAACGAACCTAATTCAAAGCGTCGTCAAACGTAGTCGACCCGGATCTTTGTCTCAGATGAAAATTCTACCCAAAAAAAGGATCTTGGAAAGTTTGATATAAGGGCGCAAAATTAAAAACCAATTCAGTCCTAATTAGATGATTACTCATTGAAATTTATTATTTAGGTAGTTTTTCCTTCAAGGAATCAAACAGGCAAGACTTTATTTTGACGCCCACATGCCACCAAAGTTGGCAATTATTTACACTTTTCATGATTTTCCGAAAATAATGCACTACTTCAGGTGGCATGATTGGAATTGATGTTTTAAAAGCTAATTGGATAGTTTTTCGAACAGAGAAGACAACAAGCAAGGTCTCATTTTGACCACAAACTCTTCTCAATTTTAAAAAACTGACCGCACGCCACAAAATTTAGACATTTTCCACGCTTCTCATGATTTTTAGAAAATAATGCATTGCTTCTGGTGGCATGATTGGAAGTGATGTTTTAAAAATATTTTAAGTAGTTTTTCAAATAAGGAAGACATCAGACAAAGTCTCATGTTGACGACAAACTTTTATCTTTTTTGAATAAGAGGCCAAATGCCTCCGAAGTTGGAAATTATTTACACTTTTCAGGATTTTCAGAAAATAATGCATTACTTAAGGTGGCTTGATTGGAATTATTGGTTTAAAAGTATTTTTGGTAGTTTTTTCAACAGGGAGAATGAGAGACAAAGTCTCATTTTGACGACCCAAGTTGGAAATTATTCACACTTCACATGATTTACAGAAAACAATGCATTACTTCCGGCGACATGATTGAAATTCATCTTTCAAAAGTTTTTTCGGTAGCTTTCTGGACAGCTGGACAACAAGCAAGGACAGCAATATTAAAAATTATTGAAACTTTCCATTATTTTCAAGAAATCATGCATTACTTCCAGTCTCATGATTAAAATTTAAGTTTTAAACGTTTTTTTTGTTTTAGTTTCTCAATTGTTACGACAAATGTTACGGAAATTCAAGAGCTTCAAGAAGTGACAAAGAAACTTTCAGTTACTGAAAATAAATTGAATTCCCAGGTGGCGCACTTGGAGCGCAAATGCAACTTAATGGAGCATGCTTTTCTAGCTAATGTTGTAGAAATCCATGGTTTGCCTTTCAAACAGGGGGAGGTCCTTCCAGCTGTTATGAATGAAATTGCAGCCCCTTTGGAGGTCCCTTACGCCAAAGAGGGTCTTATTTCTATTTTTAGAACACGACCCTATGAATTGAATGCTTCAGTTCAGTCCCGACCTCCGATTATAACTGCAAAATTTAGTCAGCAAGAGACTTGTTTTCGTCTTATTGAGAAACGACAGAAGAAGCGAGATTTTTCTACAAAAAATATTGGCTGGACTGGTGGGGAGGAATGCATCCTCTACATTAGAGAAACCTTAACAAAATTCAATGGTCTTATATATAAGGAGGCATTAAACTTGAAAAGAGCTAAGAAGATAAAGTTCCTATGGATCTCTGGTGGAAAAATCTTCTGCCGTAAGGAGGAAGGTTCGCAGAGAATTATACTTTCTCATCTTCAGGATCTTGATGGATTTCGCTAGCAATCACTGTATGGACGTAGGATCATCTTTGGGAACAATATTGTCATTCTAAGTACATATCCTGTTTCAAAGAATTTTATTTTAGTTCCTTACTACTGGTTTTTGGATTCTGCCTTTTTCTATTCATTCCTACTTATGCGTACTCTGTTTGGCATATTTTGGTTATTGGTAAATCCAATTGTTACATGGAGGTATTTACTGCAATTTACTATTGGGTCATGCGGAAAGAAATGTTTCATTTTTTATAAAAAGGTATATTTCGTTTATGCGTGTATCTTTTATTTTATTTCATCTTTGCATATTTACGGTATGGCTTCTCACACTACATGTACTACAGATTTTCGGTTTATATATGTCCTCTTTCGAGTACTCTGGCTTGTTTTGGTTATTATCTTTTACTGTAACTCTATACTTTCCTACGAGCTTCGTCTTCTGGAAAATAATAACATATATCGGGATTTGAACTGTTCATTCATCTCATGGACAAGTTAAGATTTTGTCACGTTAATGCTCAGACTCTCTCGGCACATTTCCTTGAGTTTAAATACTATTTTAGTACGTGTTCATACCATATCATCGCAGTGTCTGAAACTTGGCTTAAACCCGACATCCCTTCGAGTACTATGTTTTTGGAGGGTTACATGCTCTTTCGTAGGGACAGAGAATAGAGAAGGGGGGCGGGGTCTGTCTTTATATACATGAAAGTCTCAGGGGTTCAGTAGCAAGATTGAGCCCACAGGCTAATTATCCTGTGGCTGACTTTCTCTTTGTTGAGGTGTATTTCGGGGGGGGGGGGATTGTTTGCTAATTGGGGTTATTTATAAACCTCCTAACGCTAACTATAGTAAAGAACTTGAATCAGAAATATTTACACTTACTCCTAATTATAATAGCATAATACTTACTGGAGATTTGAACACAAATTGGAATTCGAATACTAATCTGACTAAACATTTGAAATCTGTAATTTACTCCGCGGGACTTTCTACAGTGCCACATGATTCCACTCATCACTCTAATTATACTAGTACACGCATAGACTTAATTATTGTAGATGAGCTTGAAAAAGTACTATCCTATTCACAGCATGCAATTCCGTTCTTATCTAATCATAATCTTATCAACATTGAGTACCATTTTGACTCATGCATTTAACGAATTCGCGCCTTTATATGTACCACGTTCTCGAAGGGAAACGGCCCCATGGATTACTACAGAAATAAGAGAATTGATGAGAAAAAGGGACACGAAACGTAGATTAGCAAGAAGAACCAGGAATAGTAGTATACAAGCGGAATTTCGCAAGCTTCGGAATCTTGTGCAGACGAAAATTAGGGACACTTACAACCAATTTAACTTTAACGCAATCAGCAATAAAAACAAAAAAGAAAATATTTTTCATCTTCTCAGGCGCTTGCGTTTAATTCCACCTAAACAGGAATATCCTGATCAAAATTTCTCTGCTAGTGAATTCCTTAATACATTCATGTTGAAACCTATTGTGACACAATTTTCAACTTCCTCTTCCAATTTACCTCTGCAAACTTTTGATGAACATGATTTCTTTTTTTCTGATATTACTCCTGAGACTTTCCTTAAGGAAGTAATGGAAGTTAATTCTAATGCGATCGGTATGGATGGAATATCGATAAAAATGATCCGGTTAGCTCTTCCAGTTATCTTTCTAATATTATTGGAGATTTATAATGCATCTTTACAAAGTGGTATTTTTCCAAATATATGGAAAAAGGCACTAATACAACCGATACCTAAAATCACCAGTCCTAATTCCACTAAAGACTTCCGGCCAATTTCTATCCTTAATGTGTTATTAAAGCCACTTGAACGGATGGTGCATAGACAACTAACAAATTTTCTAGATACTAATAAATTATTAGACCCTATGCAATCGGGCTTCAGAGCCAAACATAGTACACTCACAGCGTCCCTAAAAATCACTACTGATGTTAAGCTGGCGATCGATAAAAAACAGATTACGGTTGTGGTACTTTTTGATTTTTCTAAGGCTTTTGACACAGTGAACCACAGTTTACTTTTACAAAAACTCAAATCTTTCAAAATGTCCAATTCAGTAATAAAGTGATTTGCTTCCTATTTAAGTAATCGTTCACAAAGTGTGAAGACTAGTAATGCTGATATGTCTGAATGGGTGGAAGTTAAGAGTGGAGTTCCGCAGGGTTCCACACTTGCACCTACGCTTTTTAACTTGTATACCTCTGATCTTGGAAGTGATCTAAAATTTTTTAAGTATCTTAAATACGCCAATGACTTCAAATTGTACCTTTCCGGACCTGCTGCAGAATTGAATAGACTTCTCAATCAGATCCAAGAGGACATAGATCGGGTGGTGCTTTGGGCTGAAAATAACGGTCTTGCTTTAAATCCAGCTAAAACTAACGCTATTCTTATTGGGCCTTCGGCTTCTCCCTCTGGGGATGCACTCGCTCACCTCCCTCCTTTAAGGGTTGGTAATGTTACTATTGTTTTTCAAGAATCGGTCAAGGATTTAGGATACTTGCTCAACCGTACTCTGTCTTGGAAAGAGCATGTAATGGCTATTTCTCGGAACACCTACAGAATTCTACAGCAATTAAATAAAAACAAAGCTTCCTTACCTACCTCAACTAGGATTCTACTAGTTAAGAGTTTAATTCTACCGTTCTTCGATTACGGATGTATTGCTTATGATGATATAACGGACGAACTGAATGGAAAGCTAGAACGGGCACTAAATGCATGTATCCGTTTTACATACAATTTACCAAAAAGTGAACACATTATTCTCTATCGGGAAAGAGCTGGGTTTTTGCCCGTGGCTAAAAGAAGACAATTTTTTATGGGCAATTTGCTCTTCACAATATCTAGAAATGAAGCTCCTCAGTATTTACGTGAATATTTTACTTTTGTTGATAAAAATCATCCCAATCATGCCAGACTCCGTGAGAGGAACTTAGCTTTAAAAATAGCAAAGCACAGAACATGTAAACTCCAAAGATCATTTATGGTTAGAGGGTCACGTCTATGGAATAGAATACTACTAATTATCAGGGAAGCGCCCTCTTATTATCATTTTAAAATTGAATTTTTTAAGTATTTATTCAATGATTCAAATAATTTACTTGAAATTACCCATTGGTAATAAATTTAGTATTATGTTGACCTTTCAGTACTAATGTAGTTTCTGATTTTATTAAACACATATCGTATAATTACAACGCTACTATGAACTTCAACCTATAACATTTTGATTCTAACGGCCTATGTTTAACATTAATTGATAGTATTAATTTACTGTTAAATATACATATTCAGTTACTGTGCCACGATCCTAGTTTTAAGAATATTACCATGTATATTTTGTTCCTTAGAGGGCTATTTAGCCCTAGGGACTTTTTCAATAAATTACAATTTCAATTACAATTAGAGAACACATCAGATAAGGTCTTATTTTGATGAAAAACTCTTAACTACTGTTAAGAATATGACAAATGCCACCGAAGCTGGAAATTATTTACAATTCTCATAATTTTCAGAAAATAATGCATTGCTTGCGGCGGCATGAGTGGAATTGATGCTTCAAAATTTTTTTGCGTAGTTTTTCGATCAGGGACGACAATAGATAGCTTTTTATCTCGACGAAAAACTCTTATCTCTTTTAAAGAAGATGCCAAGAGTCAGCCAAGTTGGAAATTATTGAAACTTCCCATTATTTTCAGGAAATAATGCATTAATTCCAGTCGCATGATTGAAATTTAAGTTCTAAAATTGTGTTTGTAGTTTCTCAATTGGAGAAGACAACAGAAAAGGTCTTATTTTGACAAGAAACGCTTGCCTATTATTAAAAATATGCAAAATGCCACCGAAGCTGGAAATTATTTACACTTTTCATGATTTTCAGAAAATAATGCATTGCTCCCGGTGACATAATGGGAATTGATGCTTTAAAAATATTTTAGGTAAATTTTTAAAAAGGCAAGACAACAGACAAGTTCTCACTTTGGCGACAAACTCTTATCCATTTTTTAAAATAGATCAAATGTCAGCAAATTTGGGAGTTATTAAAACTACATATGTGACCGTCCGCGAAGAAAGGGACCTAATGCGGAAAAAATCGATTTTCATTTTCTTAAGCCAATCGATAGTTTCTGAGTTACTCTTTCATTTCCAATAATCAGAAATTTTTTAAGTAATTACGTTTTATGTTATTAAGCTACAAACATAGGCATGATAAGCGTATGCGGAGACCGAACGAGAGGCCTTCGAAAGCCAGCCCCACCACTTACCACTGCAGCTGTACGCGACTTGTCCGTGAGCTCCACTGGCTCGTGCCTAAAAGTGTAGTGGTAAGTGGAGGGGGTGCTTTTCGTAGACGCATCCCCACTACTCAAATGCTGGCTTGCGGGCTCTGCTACGTTGGCCCGTCCTGTAAAATTCAGATTTGACGCATTAGGTCCCTTTCTTCTAATGATTTCAAAATGATTAAAAAACATTTTTAAAAATTCAGTGATGTGAAAATTCAACAAATTCAGAACAGTTTAAAGAGTTCAGAAAATTTCCAAATAATTCAGAGAATTTTGAAAGAATTAAGATAATTCAAAAGACTTTAGATAACACAAAAGCATTCACGGATTTTTGAAATAATTCAGGAAATTTAGAAGAATTCAGAGAATTCAGAAGACTTGGAGAAATTCAAAATAATTCATAATGTATTGTAAAGATTTCAAGAAAATCTAAAACAAACTTTAAAAGAATTAAAAGAAGTACAAGCGAATTCTAACAATTCGTCTGAATTCTACAGAATTCAAAATACTCGAAGGGAATAAAAATAATTGAAAGTGTAATCTAAAATAGAATATATTTTCTAAGTTTTGATATTTCGTCGCGCAGTTGAAGTGAGAAGTTGCACCATTGACATTCTCAACCTCCTGCAAGTTTGAAATTACACGCCCTCAGTTTTTTTGCGCACACACTCTCGTCAATGACACATGAACTGTCGTCCATCTATCGTGTGCTTCTGATTGGTTAAGCTTTAATTGTCAATTACTCATTAATTATTAACTTTAGAACAAATTCTTATTATTTTCGATTCCATTTTTTACGAGGAATTCAAAAATATAAAAATGTACCTTGAGTACTGGGACACCCTGTATAATAAATATACATTCATTTTCGACAAAATAACCATTTCGTTAAATTAAAAATTTGTTAATTTGTTATCAATAGCTTATATTCTCTTTTTATATTCTTTTCTATAAATAATTTGTTTCTACTATTCAAATGATGTAATTTCTTAGCTGAACAAAATCTTGTGTTCACATAAATTATGTATTTCTTTAGTTAAAGCAGGTATTACATTTGATTGAAATAAATTGAGTGAAATAAACATTAAATACGGTAAGTGAGCAGTCATCACAAAATTAATAGTGACAAGCATTCTAGCTTGACCTTTTTGAATTTCACTCAAACAAATTACACTTTTCTAAAAGTAATTAAAGAAAAGAGATTATTTTTTTTGTATACACAATAGCACACGTATCTAGCAGTAAAAAAATGTGAAACAAACGTAAGTTTTTAATTCTGAATTAATGTGTCATATAACTGAAATATCAAACAACTAATATAGAAATGAAAAATTCTTTAATTTAGACTCTGGGATCCTCCAAAGATATATGTGATCAAGCAAGATTGATGATTTTCCCGATTTTCCTAATCCCTATATTCGGTCAGTGTCGAAACTATAAAGAAACCAGAAAACGTAATCACTCGGGCAGACCTTGTACGTTTTCCTCGAGGACGACGAACAATTTGAAGGAGGGAGGACGGAAAATAAAAATCCAAAACTATTCCAGTCAACATACTTCGCTAAGCACAAAAAGGCAATAATATGGAACCAGAACATGATGTCAACATGACATCATTCTGCGTCACCTTGGTAATTGAACTCCTGAATTCTGATACTACTCCACCTGCATAGCGAAAGGAGCGCCTGCAGTTGATACAAAATGGTGGATAGGAAGCAGATGAGACGAGCTGTACCACAACTACATGCATGACGTCATCATTCCATTATGGCTGACCCAAATATGAAATGCAATCCTGTCATGATAAGACCCCACCGGCAAAGGAACGCTTATAACGAGACGAGAACACTCAGGAGAAAATGGCGATTGAATGCCACATTACTCGTACCTTCCGTAATTCAACACAAGACAACAACCTATAAACCACTCTGAAGATATAAATGGATGGCAATAGAAGATCTGTAGATTCAAAGTTTTTACTGACAAACTGACTCATTTTCCCAGAAATCGTACCATTTCAAACTTTGACCTTTACAAATCATCCTCAATCACAAATCTCCATACAATATGGATAACGGTCTCATTAATATTCCAGAATCTTTAAAATTAAGTTATTTTTGTTCGATAAAAAAATAACCAATTATAATATTACCAATGGAGACTTAATATAACTATTCCTCTAACGCAAATATAATCAAGAGTTTTAACCACCATATTTCGGTAAAACATAAACAAAAATACCGAAATTTTATCTTATGCGCTCTTGATAAAAAAGGCGTAAGTGAGTTCTTCTTATTCAATTGATCAGGAAATCAATAAACTAATAATAAGCAACATTTTACGAGTTGAGGAAAATCATTAGGTAGGTTAAGAAAAGAAATAGCTATCTGTCACTCGGTGCTACAAAAACGTTATCTTCCGAGGATGTTTACATTAGAATTGCTATAATTAATATACATAACCAGAGATTTATTTAAAGCATTATTATATTTTCTATTGTGTAAAAGGAACGCCTGCAGACTCTGATAAAATCTCAGGGAGGGAGGACTTTTTGACAACTAGAGACGTCTCTATCAACCAAAATCAAGAATAAAACGGTAGAAATTGACCCTAATGCAACGAATAGATAATTAGAATTATATATTAAATAATACTGATTAAATGTAACTATGCTCATAGACAAAATTTTAACTATTCTAAAATACCAATTGCTTAGTTATGCAAATAATAATTACAAAGATGACTTTAAGGAGGGAGGACTGTTACATCCGCAAATTAAAATTTTTTGTCATAACGCCTAAATAGACGGAACCCACTTTACTTGGAGGAATATCAGGAGACACTTGCTCAAATATATAAACAGGCACATTAGTGGAACTCATCTGATTGTGGATCCAACTGTGGTAAATGCACTACTGATAATAAAGTAGAGGCCGCAAGGTAATTAAAAGTGCAATACCACAGAAGGATACAGACTCGGAGGATACCGATAATTTAATGAAGCGCAGTAAATGAAAGAAACCATGTATATGTTTTACCGATATAAGATAATTAGATATTACCGATCAATCAATGCATACATATATGCTCATAAACTAAATATATAAGATAATAGATACATGGGTAATAGGCAAACATGGGACAGAAAACGTCAAGTGTTCCCACATATAATTATTCTTTTTTTTTTGATCGGGCTGAAACTTGACTAAAATTATAGTCCTAGAGGACTAAACCATATGTCAATTTATCAATCAGGTGTCAATATACAATATAATTTATCACTTTTTCAGGTGTTTTTTCACCTTCACATTTGTGTAACTTCTTTTAGGATTATCCGATTGGACTTTTATTATAGTGTTTTGGAAAGCTCTTCTTATGTGCTTTAAGACTATCATAACAATTTTTTTGTTCATTATGAATTTCTTTTCCTGAAAATCCAAATTAAAATTGATTTTTTGAAGAAAAAAAAACATTTTAAAAAATTGGTATTATTCTTTTTTGAAAAATAGCTTTTTTTACACTCTTTGAAGTCATGTAGAAGAAAGAGTGGGCTGGAAATAATTTTTCAACGCAGTATTATTGAACCGAGCGCTGAGGTGGGGTTAGCGAGGGGAGAACAACAGTCACTACACTACGTTGGACTCCCGCTCACGTACACACGACTGTTTATACCGCGCTCCTGATTGGTAAAGCTTAAATATTTAATATCTCAAAAACTAAAACTTCAACTGATTTTTGGAAAAGAGGCAAGTTAGAATTCAGTATTCGTTCCCTGGCGCTGCGTAAGTTGAATGTTGTCCCCTCGAGCGTAAAAAACTCAATTTGACCATGAAATTATTTCCAGGCCACCTTTTCTTCTACATGTCTTTGATGAGGGTAAAAAAAAACTATTTTTTAAAAAAGAAAAAAAATATGTTTTTTTTTCCTCAAAAAATCAATTTTAATATTGATTTTCAACAAAAAAATCATAATGAAAAAAATTTGTTATGATATTCTTAAAGTATATGAAAACAGCTTGCCAAAATACTATAATAAGAGTCCAATCAGATAATCCTTAAAGAAGTGACGCTAACGTGAAGGTGAAAAAGCACCTGAAAAAGAGAAAATTTCAGGCCCCTATATATAACCGGTTGATAAATGAACGTATGGTTTCGTGAATTAATATAGGTCCACTAGGACTATAAATTGAGTAAGTTTCAACCCGATCAAAGAAAACAATCATTTTCGGTGGGAACACTTGACTTATTCTGCCCCATTGTATACAAACAAATGTATTTTAGAATTGTGACGTTTCGAAGTCAATATATCATTCACCTGATAATGTTCAACATGCAGTGCGCAAGTGAATGATTACGTAAATAGTCAGACATGCTGTGACCGAAAGTGTTCGACGAGATCCATTCAATATAGTTAAGTTAGCGTATAGAATCCATATTCCTGAAAGAGCAAGAGATGAGATAGACAATTACTGTTCCACGACATAGTACCTGTAAGCTGCAGAGATCCTTTATCGTGAGGGGAGCGCGACTCTGGAACAAGGCACCCTTATCGATGAGGAATGCGCCGACTAGCTTTCACTTCAAAACATCTTTTTACGAATATCTCTTTAATATGGATAACCCTATCCTTGACATCACTCATTGGCACCTTTCACTACATTATATTATTTAGCCATAGAGATCCCTTAGTATGCAAACTTATAATACCGACCTACATTACCATTGTTACTTTTAACTTTTTATTTCATTTACTTATTTTCGATTTTTTGCATGATTTTATTTCATAATATTTTGAATTGTGTATAAACTAGAAGTTACATATTTGGACTACAAACCAACTTATTAATTTGTGATTATCCGTCATACATATTATGTTACTGATCTACCATATTAGATATATTACCTTCATTAGACAAGTGCCTGTACATTTTGTGTGATACTGTATTATCTGTTCCTTAGAGGGCTATTTAGCCCTAGGGACTTCATAAATAAATACATATACAATCACCGGGAGTATCAGCAGAAGAAACTTACATATTAGTCACCCACGTAACTCAATACTTATCAGAGTGAAACATTCAAAACTCAATCTTTTAGATCGCACGTGCCCATTCCACTATCGGATACGTACGTCTCCATTCCACTATTGGCAACGCACGTGCCTATTCCACTGTTAGCTCAACTACAGGGATCAAGAACGATATAACCCGCAGAATCACCCCTGTTGATCGCCTTTTCTTTTATCCAAGCCGTCACACTGTCAACTCGATGTACGAAGTACGAACTGCTTTGACTAAGTCCCAATTTCTACATAATTGTGAAATATTACTAAACGAAGGACCGCTCTGACTAAGTCGCTTACTTTTACATCACCGCAAAATAGTTAACGTATCATCGAGCATTTAATCAAGTCCCTTCGGCTGAGAAGAGACAATCTGCCCCTTCCTGGTATTTTGGACGATTTCTAGCTGTTTCAAGTTACCCGAGAAATTTCCCACTTGAAAAATTGAGAATAAGAAACTTTATCATTACAGACTCTCGTACGCGACCTAAATAAGTCGAAATTAGTTCCCAGAGAAAAAGAATGCGAAATAATTTTCGAAGAAGCTCATAATGCTAATTTTGTTAGAAAGTGTGAAACCTGTCAAGCCTATAAAGTTGATCAGTAATCTACGCCAGGATTTATGGGCTAGCGTATAATAGAACAGCCTTGGATCGTAGTAGTGGCGGATATTATGGCACCGTTCCCCCGGATCAAGGCCGGATATCAATAAATGGAAGTGATCCAAGATTGGTTCACAAAGTGGATCGAATGTGTCCCCTTAGGCGCAACCACTGGTGATAAGATTAGACTTCTTGAGAGAACTAGTAATAGATAAGTGGAGAGTACATTAAGTCCTTTTGACTGACAACGGAGCGGAATTCGTGAACAACAAGTTACAATCCCTTTCTCAAGAATGTAATATTTCACACACTACTACCCCTCCCTATCTTCCCCAAGCGAATTCGGTAGAACCCGTAAATCGAGTATTGAAATCGATTTTAATTTCTTACATTGATCTTTACCAAACTAATTCCTTAAAAAGACGCCAGGAAATAAACTATGACATAGATCCGCAATCCCCTGAATTATGGGCCGAGAGACTAAAAAAACTAAAGGTTATGCTGGATTGAATAATTAAGAACCTCGATGATGCTGTTCAAAAACAATCCCAGCATTACAACTGACGCCGCAGCCAGTTAACGTTTTCTTGAGGCAACCTAGTGTTATCGCGTTGTAGAAAACTTTCTAGCAATGTTAAGCAAAAAGCAGCTGAGTAGAATACGAGTTTCTTAGAACTATATCGAGTTTCTAAAGTTTTGCCCCATCCCCCTTTTATATAAAATCAGAGACTTATCTAACAAGTAAATTGGAATAATCGACATAAATGATCTTAAACCCTCTTTAACTACTGACCATGGATCTGGTTGGGACCCTTAGTTTGAAGCCTTGTGTTAAGAACCCCCTGCCCCAGTCGAGTACCCCTGTACATATCCCAGATGAGTGTTAGAGAGTAACTGATCCCCGAAGCGGAAGGCCAACGAGCGAGGGCTGAAAGGGAAACCCAAAGATTAGCAGAAGCAGCATGACGAGAGGACCTGGGACTAAGAACGAGGGTATAAACCCTTGACGTCACCTCCGAAGAAGCTGTAGTCGATCACTTCAGAAGGAAAGACAGCTCCAAAATGGTCGACAAAGTGAACCAGACAAACGCCATTGACCCGGGAAGTTGGAAGCCAGGGAGACATGCCCACAGTTCAAGCGGGGCCGTCTACCTCCGAGATGGGAGTCTAAGCTGAAGCTAGACCCTGCATCAGACCTTTGGTCACTCGTCGAGACACCCCTAGGAGACTTGAGGCCATCACAGATTCTCCTATCCTCAAAGAAGTCAAGTAATCCCCATACAATCCGCGTTCTCTATGGGGCCGCCCTGGGCGGTTAGGTGAAGTGTTATAGAGGGAAAACCCTGCCCCCTCCACTCACGACAGGTAGCACGCTTGAAATGGGTTTCAATCATTCTCGATAGGGCTGCCCTAGAGAGTTGCTGTTAAGCGTATTGTTTCAATATATATTGATGCTCCGTGATCCTGACAAAGCGTATTTATCGCGAGGCCCTATTGGGAAAGGTACTTATAAATCTCAGCTCTAAACAGGGTGGGGATTGCGCTATTTAAGGATTGGGAAAAGCGGCCCTATTGAGAGCGGCCCTATAGAGAACGTGGAGTATACTTCCCACTTATCAAGAAGAACCAGAGGAGTTGACATCCGGACCGAGTCGAGGCCCTGAAACAAACTCTCCTTCCCTCATCGATTTGAAGTTTGAGCAACCACCAAAGTTCAAGCCAGAGGTCAATAAACCTTTCCGCGAGGGATGCTGGAATTGTGACGACCCATCCCATGTTTACCTACAGTCCGAACTCAATACATTTAATGTGCTTTTCTTCCGATGTGGAATACTACCTGTAGGAAACAACGTCCTGATCTGTCCTAATTGCGGAGACGATCATATCAGGAAAAAGGACCATACACAGCGAGGAGGCTGAACAAACACATCCCTCCTGGTACGCTAGTTGGCTATATACACGTCGAAGAAGAAAAATTCTGCACTTATGTCAGGATAATTCCAGGCTCCAGGAGGTGATCAAATGGATGGGCCGGAAAGTAAGATGATAAGACAAACAACTCTGGATCTGAATGCAAACCCAGCACCCCGTTTCCGCAGTAGCCCCACCACCAATGGGCAAGCCGGAAGAAAGGAGGGGAAGGGAAGCCGAAATCGAGTTCCAGACCGTCATCGCGTCGCTACGCTCTCTCTTCTCTGCTGACCACAGCCACGTCAAGTTCTCGCGTTTTCTCTCGATCTTAAAATATTCGCCATCAAGAAAATTGTGATTTAAATTGATAAGACCAAATCAAGCGCTCTCCGCTCCCTGCGAAATTTCATCTCACCGCATCAGACTTCTACGGGTAATGCCTATTCTCAATTATTAAGTGAAAAGGAAACAACGCTCGACACGTGGCCAAATAGTAAATTTTTTATAACCTAGAGACTTTCAGAAATATTTATGAAGATGGCACTACGTGGTCGAGACGAAAACTCCTGATCCAGTGACATTATTTGTATTATGTATTTTCTCTTATGTAATCATGTGTAATTATTGAACTGAGTCTCCAGTCGAGCATTAACCCCAAATTCATTAATTATTTCTTGATGACCCAGTCAAGTATCACCCTGAAATTATGTGTAATTGTCGAAATGAGTCCACAATCAAGCATTATATAGTTATTAATGCCCCCGCCTCTATATTTGAGTGGAATTTATAAAGACTTTGAACGTCAATAATTGTGTTTCTCGAATATACTCTCGATTCAAGTTAAGAATTGTGTTTTCCAAATATTTTTTTAATTTAATTAGGAATTGTGTTTTAGGAATATTTTGTAAATTTAATAGTAGAATCAGTTTAAATTGAAATGATAAATTAATAGTAAATTTAGAGTCGAATGGTCTGACTAAAAATTGAATATTTGGTTATGGAAAGTTTTGGTTGAGTTTTGGCAGAGATGAGGTGGGAGATTGCCGATCTAATGGAATAAGAGAATGTGAAAAACATGCGCTGATAACTGCGCCCTCTTGGCGGATGGAACTAAGAGTTACTTTAAAGATGCACGTTGCGGGTCGGTAAATGATAAAATTTAGCAATTTCTAAAATGATACTCGAGGATTTACCATTAGCACAAACTGCAAACTGCACAATTATTTACCACCAGAGTCCATTATTTTTATTTATTATATTCATATTATGTTACATTACGTTGTTTTTTATTAAAATTGCAGAATTAAGAGCAAAATTGTAATAATTAAGAACCAAATGTTATTATAATGTTAGACAATTACTTGACAATTAAAGAAAGTTACATACCCAGAAAACAGACGTATTAAATTGTTTATAAATATACTCAAACAAATGAGTGAGTGATTAAACAAAAACATAATAATTTTACTTTGTTCAAATAATTTAATTAAAAATTTGAGTAAGAGAAAATAGTTCATTATTTGACCGAATCCATTTCAAATCACGCAGGTTCTACACTTGAAGTTGCAAAATCTCTCAGGGACAAAATATGTTGTTTTTTAGAGGAAATTAGGCGATACATATTTTTGAGATTCGTGAAAAAAATTTTTTTTACAGAGTTATGCGTATTTGAATTTTTGTCTTTGTTTTAAAAAAAAAACCCAATTTTTTCTTTAAACTCGTATAACTTTTGAACTAATTGAGATATTTACGATTTCTTTTCAGATTCTGGTAGTGTATTTCTCAAAAAACCCACACTTATATTTTTTGCCAATTTTCTGTTGAATTTGTACTATCATAAGGAAAATACCTTGTGAGTTTAATGCGGGCTGAATAACTTTTGTGGCCAGTAGAATTTTTTTTCATAAAAACGAATTTTCGCATTTTTCTTGAAAACAACAACAGCTAAAAAAAATGTTGAGAAAATAGGTTGCACATTTAAAAAAGTTCTCTTACGCATTTATGATATCTTGTACTG
>CAKNYM010046933.1:1207-57036 GCA_932195095.1 Andricus curvator | reverse complement strand
ATTTATGAAAACATTTTTTCTATTTCAAAATTACAACAATAGATAACTTAGAATGTGAATATTTGATTTTCTAAATTTGTCAAATTGATGAATTTTTAAATTAAATTCTTTACATTATTGTAATTTTTACTTACATTTAATTAATTATCAACAGCAGTATGTAAAATTTCAAAATATTTTGAGGATTGTTAATAATGGTTAGTTTCCTAATTTTTCTATTTGATTTAGTTATAAGAATTATTTAGAAACTATAGTACCTTATGATATAAATGGATGATACGGCATTGCTAATTCTGTCTCTGTTAAGGTTTCTCTTTCTCTTTTTCTCTTTGAAAAAATGGAGCACAACGTCAGTTATGCTTCTGACTTATATTCAACAATTTTGACAAATTATTAACTTTACAATTTTAAATTTACATTGTTTAAATCAATTTAAAAAAAGCAATATTAATTATATAATAGTTTAACTGAAAAAGAAGAGTTAGAAGGTAAATATAGCAATTACAATTTTTAACCTCAATTTTTTACTCAAGTAATATTTAATTAAAACCAAATTTATTTCATACATTTTTATAGAGAGATGAAAGATGAGAAACAGGAACCCTTTTAAATCTAAGATGTGGTTAAACTTCGCTACTTAACAAATTATATTGTTCTGAAGAGGAAAACGTTAGTTTTCGAAACGTCGACACCTTTTACAAATGATGGAATAAAGGATCCAACAACGAATTCTTTTTGGTCTGAAGTATGTCATTCACCACCATTAATATTATATATTTTTATAAGTTTGAATTACTTAGTTTCGCGTAAGAACTTTTATGTATCATTCCACAAGAAAAGGTACCACTTTAGCGATTGTAGTTTGGGAGATATTTTTGTTTTTGTAAACAAATGTCTAAAGTATCGATTTTGGAGTTTTGATGGATAATCATACTTAACTCTACGCTATATATGGCGGCATTATCCCTGTACCCCACAAACAACCGCAAGTAGGTAATTTTTATGTTTGAACAGAAAAGATAACACCTGCGTTTATGACACTCGGTAATTAGACTTACAAGGAAACCTAGGTAGGTGCTCGCCTCCGATTATCTTCGTTCTCACATATGTTGTAGTACTCGAAAAACTAAGCAAAACGTGTTTTTTCTTATCTGACCTAATCGGCTTTTTGACGGTGAAACCCGCCCCCGAACAATGAGGTACTAAATCCCAATTTGATTGTTTCACATATAATAGCGGTATCTTTCACAATAAAACCAACTAGAAAAATTTCTTCACAATGAAAGATCAAAAATGTGATTTTCTCAGATTTGTCGAAAAAATTTTACGGGGGTGAACGGACCCAAATTTTTTTTTTCATTACTGATTTCACACTGATTATTTTCTAGGGGGTAACCACCCTTAATTACATTTTTTCATAATTCTCTAAAAGAAAGTAGCTTTTGCGTACAAAACCAAGCAGAAAAATTTTCTCATAATAAGAAATAAAATAAAGAAAATTATATTACATAAATTTACTTTTTCAGAAGTACGCCTTACATTGGGAAGCAAAATATTTTTAACTATTAGAAAAATGTGAATTACTAATGAGTTATTATACCAAATAGATTTATAAGACCAGCAAGAATTATCGAACATGATTATTCATTGTATGTGGTACAGTAATGATGCTGTTTGAAGAAATGTTTAAAACACAAGGATTTTTTTCACCGCGAACATCTTATAACGGCTACATTTTCACATCATTGAATTTTACACAATGTGTTGGGAATATGTCTTCAAAGTTGGTGATGATAATTGATTATGTTCTAACGACTGTAACTTTATAATATTATTGCGCATGTGCAGATTCATGCCATGGTCTAAAAGTATAACAGAATCAGAAAAATGTCAACAATAATTTTGGGGTAGTTCACCCCCCTAAACATTTTTTTGACAAATTTGAGAAAGCCACATTTTGATCTCTCATTGTGAGGAAATTTTTCTACTTGGCTTGGTTTTCAAAAGCTTCTTTATTTTAGAGAAACATAATGAAATGTAATTCAGCGTGGTTATCCCGTAAAAAATAATTTTCCGTGAAAATACAAAAAAACGTAAACTTTATTTAATTATCGCAAGCAAGATATAATTCAAGTATTTATTATCCTCTCTTCCTTTTACGGGTTTCAGAGTCTCTAAAAAAAAACTTTACAGATATACCTCCTCCCCTTACATTCAATAGTCTTAACCTCCCTTCATCCTATTTACACTAAACGGAAGGCGGAAATGGAAGCCCTATCTCTCAATAATCTCCCTCTCTTTCGTCCCTTCTCCTTATGGTTCTTATAGTCTCTATGTATATGTTTCTCTTTCTCTCAAACATAGTGCCCCAGCACCCCTTTACCCCATACTGATACTTTCCCTGGACTCTGCTTTACCCTTCCGCTATTACAACCATTTCTAACTTCAAATCCACACAGAAGATCATTCACACGGTGCCCTAGGCCCACCTTTATCTTCAACCAACATTTTTAAATTAAATTCTCCCACTGTACCTTGCGTAATCCTATCCTGAATAACCAACACCGAGAAAAACTTCTATTCTCAACATTCCCGTCTCACACCTGGCGCCCCAGCACCCCCTTTTCTTATACAAACAATAACCCCTTACTCTTATTTACACTCCCGCACTTATTCCTCACCCCCACCATGCTCCTCCGTATTATTCTTCTTCCCTTATCGATCGCCTTTCGTTTTCTTCGCCAACGTTATCGCTCCGGTTACCATAATCTCTTCTTCCCTCATGCTCCAGTGCCAGGTCGTCTCCCCTAGCTTCGCCCTCGTGAATCTTAGCGCGATTTAGCCCCCCGCAGGTTGCATTCACCGCTTCTCCCTTCTCAGCCATTCTTCTACTTCCTCCTCCCTGTCCGTCAGGTCTTCCTCTATCCACAAGCCTGTGCCCATTAATTTGCCCTTGACATTGAGCAGGTCCCTTTTACTCTACCATGTTTTTAACTTAAGAAGTATCTCTCAGTTCATTTTCATTAAATCCTCTTTCTTCGCCACCACCTTCGTGTGTGCGGCCAAGACTCCCACCAAATTCGTTACTTCATTCTCCTCCTTACTGATTCCCAGCATTTTAAGAATCCTCATTCTCCTCTGTGCTCTCTCTTCCTTTTCTCTCTCCCACTCTTCTGAAGTAAGCTCCTTCGGCTGATCCCTCCAGGTTCTCTCTTCCTCCACCGTCTGGCATCCAATCTCTTTCATCTTTCTCTCTGCCTTTCCTTTCTGCAATTTCACCATCTTCGCGCTAAGCTGCTCAAACTTTGACACCAGCTTATTCAACGTTTCCTCAAAATTTCTCCTGTCGATCTCCCTTTGTCTTTTAATAAGCGCTCCTTCTATCTCACATTCCATCTTCAGATCCGTAATGAATTTGTCCGGCCGCAATTTCAAACGATTTCCAACTCTCACTCAGCTCAGCTGACTGTCAAACTACACAAGTCAGACTCCTTTACCCAACTTTCCTCGCTCTCTACTAGGCGGCATTAGCACTGCTTTCTGCGTTGAGCGTCCTTCCGGTCCGACCCTAACCTCACTTTCTCGGCGTGCAACCTGCAAAGGTGCATGAAAGGAAAGATAGACTTTATTAAGTGGAGGAATAGGAGAAATAGGAATAGGGTATATGCACAGAGATGGGTGATAGACTTTAATAGGAAGATAGAGATTGGAAATGATAGGGAAGATCGATCGTGGGTAGCAAAAAGGATAGAAAATGATTGGTACCGACATGAAAATCGAAAATGGATTTTGGATGTGTGCTTGGATGCCGCCGCTTCACTGGATTTATTATTTTATTTTAAACAAAAATAATTTAAAAAAAAAAATTGAAAAGGCCATGGCTACGTGTACAGAAATTTTTGTATGAATAGCCGGATTTTTTAGATGCGAAAAACGAACCTGGAAAAGGCTTGATTTGTACAGAAACTTTTTTTTTTATTATAATTTTTTTTTATGCATTTATTATATTTATTTATTATTTCCTATTATATTATATATTAGATTCATACAGATATGAGATACATTTTAG
The DNA here is from genome assembly GCA_932195095.1 of Andricus curvator. Lineage (NCBI taxonomy): Eukaryota > Metazoa > Arthropoda > Insecta > Hymenoptera > Cynipidae > Andricus > Andricus curvator. Next base: position 52,967 of record CAKNYM010046933.1, on the reverse strand, counting down.
TATTTACTTTACGCTTTTGCTTTTATATTTTCATGAGCTACTTCTTTCATAAGGGACCGTGCACAAATTACGTAAACTCCTTTAGGTGGGAGGGGGTGGGTGAACGATTTTTCTATGCTGTCTTACATGGGGGGGGGGGGAAGTGGTCGAAAACATTTCTCACGTAAGATTTTTGCAAGCTGCGAATAACTAAAAATCAAAAGTAAAACATACTTTTATAACTTTTATGTGGAAACAGTTGTTTGTCAGCGCGATCTAATATTGGAATTTCCAACCATTTCTGGAGATTATGTATTTCAGGATAGGTGGGGAAAATCCAAGATGTCTTCACGCCAAGTGGCAAACAATAATACCAATTGCATGGGAAGAAACATTATTTTTTTAATAAATTGAAAAAGGAATGATTTTTACCACAAGTGTATTTAGATATTGGTTTTAATTTTCCAAAAGCTATTTGATTAATTAATAAAATCGATTATTTTGGTTTGTAATGAATTTATTATTTAATTCAATAGCATTTGAAAAAGAACACATAATATCCAAATAAACTTATGGTGAAAAGTTATTCTTTTCCTAGTTATTACAAAAATACAGTTTCGTCCAATGCAATTGGTATTATTGCTTAGCCCGTGACGTGCAGACATCTTGCCAGGTGACGTCACAACTTGAAATACCTTATTCAGTTACCATCTACTACCTCTCCAGTCGGCATCGTCGGCATTTGTTTAATCCTCACTCTTTATACATAAATACCGACGGCGAAGACGTGATGGGATACAAATTGCTACACGTGTGTCGTGTTAGTTGAACAGCTGAGTGGCATTTGCATTTGGATAAGTAAGCATACGGAAAACTAGTATAGCAATTTAAATTATATTTTTTTAAATGAGTATGTGAAATCTGTGCAATTCTGTCGTCAAAGCAGGGTGACTTATATATTGAATTTTATAAATCACTAAAGTTTGCATTTCCAAATTTACGTCCAGAAAATGCGCAAAGTAAGGCCTTATCTGAATGGAACGATGCAAAAACTCGTTTTCCTAAAGATAAAGAAAAACACCTGTTGAAACATAATTTGAAACATCCTTGTATATAATATAGCATGAAAATGTATTTTCTTCCTAACTAATTTAAAATATCTCAATTTTACTATTTTAATCAGATTTAAAATAAATTTTGATTTCTTAAAACTGTTAATTATATTCTAAAACTTAAAAATTCTGAAGACTACGCATTAAGTTTGTTAATGTTACATGGTTGGTTCTAAAAATCATTTATTTATTTTCTAATTGGACAAGTATACTTAAATTGTAAAAAAAAAGTTTTAAATTTTGGCTGCGTCTAGTACTCCTCAAAAACTGACGGAGCTGGAAAAGGGAATGGACCTAGTCGACTCCAAATTTCTGGAGCACTAGCTAAACGGATACCCTACATTATTATGTCTATTTTGCTTATTTCAGAGTGCATGTTCATCAACGACGGCTATTCATAATATTAATACTCCCATAAATATCCTCACACCACCCATCGCCTCAACATCTCACGATATTGCGGAATCGGAAACAAATGTTGTTCAAACACCTTCAGTCTGTTCAGATATTTTACAAAGAACATACACTAAGCCTTGTCAAGATCTAATTTCTGCCAAAATTCATGCTCTAGAAAGCAAATTAAATAGTCAAATTCTTGCTAGAGATTCTAATCTGGGAGGCGATTCAACCCAAAAGGACATTGAAAACACTAAAAAGGAACTAGCAAAAATGAAGTAAAGTCTGAAGAAGAAAATACTTCAAGCTACGTATCAAAAGAAATATAGAGATTCTGTAAAAAAAATTAGATCAGGTTTCGTCTAATGATGCAAAATGTAAGAAGCCTGGTAGACCGCGCAAAACATTGGATGAAATGCAGGAGAAACATTCAAGCATAGAGTTTAAAATATCCAGAAAAACAACGTATTTGAGACTTCTCCCAAAAAATTCGGTTACCCTGGAAGGCAAAAGATACGTAGTGACTGTACCAGTAAGACTTTGCAAGGCACAAAATGGTAGTCACAAAGCACGCCTTGACGGTAAATTTTGCACAGCTTCAGTGCGCTATTTGGAATCCCTGGCATCCATGCTAGGCCCTCAACAAGTTGCTTTTATATCGTAGGATGATAAGGCAAGAGTTCCAATAGGGTTGACAGCAGTACACAAACAGTCGCCGATGGTGATGCATGTCGAGTACAGAGTACAGCTTCCAGAACATGATTGGACAATAGCAGAACGACATAAGCTCATCCCGTCCGTTTACGCAGGCATTGTAATAAAACCACAAGGCCAAGAAGATCCAGAAAACGTGAGCTATTCAGGACATACTTACATTGCCATCAGAAGTGGCAAACGTGACTCGTCAACTGCAGCTACTCACGCAATCGATTTCAAAAGTTTACTGAATCTTAAAGAATAATTTTAAAAGTTGACGATCGCGTGAAAACAATTGTAATTATATCTGCTGATGGAGGACCCGATCAAAATCCTAGGTAGGAAAATATTTGTTTTGCCCAAATAATTGAGATGAATTTTTAATATATTTTGTTCTGGTCTTTATAATTATTTCGGTCCCTATAAAACCGTAACATTTTCCTTTTAATGCTAAATAGATATTCGAAGGTTATTGCGCATACGATTCAACACTTCAAAGAACTTGATCTGGATGCAATATTTGTCGCCACTAATGCACCTGGTCGCAGTGCATTCAATCGAGTAGAAAGGAGGATGGCGTCACTCAGTAACCAGCTTTCAGGGGTCATTCTTCGTCATGATATATATGGTACACATCTTGATAACGCTGGAAAGTAATTGATGCACACCCCGTACTTGCTGAGTATAAAGATCCCAGTACTCAAACTACAGACCAACCCCCAGATGTAAGTGAAGATTTGTATACAATTCATGTGCGTGAATCACAATACTTTTTGCATGTAAGTTATTGATAGAATAATTATGTATCCCTGTTTCTTAATATTGAAATAAAACAATAAAATTTATTCAATTATTAATACTCTTAATTGATATGATAATTTTAATTGATATACCTATTATATTGATACTCCTTTTTACAGATCTCTAAATGCAGTAAAGTTGAATGTTGTGGCCCCCTGAGAAGTAACCTACGTACTGTTCTACCAACTGGATTCTTCCCCCCTCCCTGTTGTATGATGCAAAGTGAGGATGGATCATTAATAGCTGTAGACCCTAGTGGCGAGAATGAAGATGCGAAATACCTGTCTCTCTTTACAAGGTTAGGTCTTCAAATCCCGAAAATCCCTGGCCTTGGTGCATACGCAGAAATTCCATATGACTACTATTGTCCAACAGGGCAGTCTCAACTAAGTAGCAGGGTATTTTCAACATGTGGGCAATATTTTGCAACCAAAAAGCGAGCCTCATCACACATGAAGGCCCTTAAGCATTCTTCAAGAGCTTTGAGGGTAATGAAACCTGCACGTATAGAGGCGCAGCGCGATGAAGAACTTCTGTGCGTCTTATACGATGAGAAAACAGGAGCAGAAGATGTAGAATGGGTAGCAAAAATTGAGTTGGACATTGAAGAGGAAGACTACCCCATTGCATTAAGGCCCAAGTCGTCTAAACACTCGACGCAATTTCTTCCAGTTCTAAAGTCACCTGCAGATTGGCTTACTAACATTTGGACATCAGAATAAATTTTATAGAGTAGCAGTTTTTTTCTATTGTAGGCTGATTCAAGATTTAAGATTTTACTATTAGTAATTTAAAATGAAAAGAAAGCATTATAAATGTTTGTAAAAAGTGATCTTACCATTAAAATAACAACTGTGAAATGCAACTTAAAATATTTACTGTAGCACCTGGTACGTTAAATATAAATATTCATTATATTACTTTATTGATCATTTATCATCATTAATTGTGTTTAATGCCACCAAAGCTTTCTAATAATAAATGGTCTTTGTACGAACGAAATTGGCGTATATATATATATATATAATTTAGTAATAAATTCACACACAAAAATTACTCGGAAAAAATTACGTGAGGTAGGGGGGGGGGGTCCAAAACTAACGGGGTCTCACAAGGGGGGGTACGTGGTTCAAAATTTAAGAAAAAAAGTTTACGTAATTTATGCACGGCCCCTTTCCAGCTCCGTCAGTTTTTGAGGAGTACTAGACGCAGCCAAAATTAAAAACTTTTTTTTTCACAATTTGAGTATACTTGTCCAATTAGAAAATAAATAAATGATTTTTAGAACCAACTTTGTAACATTAACAAACTTAATGCGTATTCTTCAGAATTTTTAAGTTTTAGAATATAATTAACAGTTTTAGGAAATCAAAATTTATTTTATATCTTATTAAAATAGTAAAATTGAGATATTTTTAATTAGTTAGGAAGAAAATACATTTTCATGGTATATTATATACAAGGATGTTTCAAATTATGTTTCAACAGGTGGCAGTATTATTACTAAGTTCATATCCTGAAAAAGGTGCATTATGTGACATGCAGTAGTAACTTACGTTTTTCTTGAAAAAATTAGACATATCTACAGTTTTCTTTGAACCCTTAAGATTATATTCTTCAATCCGCTTCTCTATATACTCTCTTAGTTTTTCTTTATCTTTAGGAAAACGAGTTTTTGCATCGTTCCATTCAGATAAGGCCTTACTTTGCGCATTTTCTGGACGTAAATTTGGAATTGCAAACTTTAGTTATTTATAAAATTCAATATATAAGTCACCCGGCTTTGACGACAGAATTGCACAGATTTCACATACTCATTTAAAAAAATATAATTTAAATTGCTATACTAGTTTTCCGTATGCTTACTTATCCAAATGCAAATGACACTCAGCTGTTCAACTCACACGACACACGTGTAGCAATTTGTATCCCATCACGTCTTCGCCGTCGGTATTTATGTATAAAGAGTGACGATTAAACAAATGCCGACGATGCCGACTGGAGAGGTAGTAGATGGTAACTGAATAAGGTATTTCAAGTTGTGACGTCACCTGACAAGATGTCTGCACGTCACGGGCTAAGCAATAATACCAATTGCATTGGACGAAACTGTATTTTTGTAATAACTAGGAAAACAATAACGTTTCAACATAAGTGTATTTGGATATTATGTGTTCTTTTTCAAATGCTATTGAATTAAATAATAAATTCATTACAAACAAAAATAATCGATTTTATTAATTAATCAAATAGCTTTTGGAAAATTAAAACCAATATCTAAATGCACTTGTGGTAAAAATCATTGCTTTTTCAATTTATTAAAAAAATAATGTTTCTTCCCATGCAATTGGTATTATTGTTTGCCACTTGGCGTGAAGACATCTTGGATTTTCCCCACCTAACCTGAAATACATAATCTCCAGAAATGATTGGAAATTTCAATATTAGATCGCGCTGACAAACAACTGTTTTCACATAAAAGTTATAAAAGTATGTTTTACTTTTGATTTTTAGTTATTCGCAACTTGCAAAAATCTTACGTGAGAAATGTTTTCGACCATTTAACCCCCCCCCCCTCTCATGTAAGACAGCATAGAAAAATCGTTGACCCCCCCCCCCCACACACACACCTAAAGGAGTTTACGCAATTTGTGCACGGCTCCTAAGTGTGCCGGTTAATCGGTCTTTGAATTTTTTATACGTACGGCACTGGTCCCATATATAACCCAACAACTGACCTTTAGAATAAAATAATGAAAACTAACCTAATATTTGGGGTTGCACGTTGTCCTGGGGTTAAAATAATCTCCAGCAAGTCCCTCTCATGCTGGGAAATTTGATATTTTGGCTGGAAATATTAAGTTTCTGAAACGGAGAAATGCTCAGAGACACTCCGAGAGCAGACGGATTTTGAGAAGGAGAGTGTAGATAGCAGAACTGTTCATGAAACACGTCTGCAAACTTATTTTTTACGCAGAACTCTGAAACCGACAATTTCCCGATAGATTACAGTAAAACGCGTACAAATAAGCTACAAATTGAGAAGTCCCGACAACTGCGACGACGAGAACAAAGACAGAACATATGACATGCGGCACAGTCGCCAGCGACCACAAGTCGCGCGACAATTTTGTGTAATACAATTTTTACGCATTAGCTGTCGGCAAGGTAGTTTTCACATTGGATATAAAACTTGCACTAAAAGCAAATAAAAGGATAAAATTGAACTCTTTTTGAGTAAAGAAATATTGAGCTCGTTTCTTGCAGATCTGACTTGCGAATGTACACAGTTTATAAATTTGAAATTCTAAAATTACAGAACTTCTAAATTCATCACGTTGCCAAAAGAAATAACTTCCAAAATTACTAACATTGCTAAATTTTAAATTCTAATATTCAAAAATTGGGTTCTTTGCAAATTTATTTAAAAATTATAGGTCTATCAATTGGCAAACAAATTCCATAATTTCACAAGTGAGTTCAAGTGGAAAAATAAATGAATTCTCTGAAAATTTTACATACAAAATGTAAATTTACCAAGTGGTCAATACAAAAATGCCAAAATTATCCACTTTAGCAAATTTGAAATCCTAATATTCCAAAAATGGATTCTTTGAAAATTTATTTATAAATTCTCAATTTATCAAGCAGCCAAATAATCAATAAATGTCAAAATACCCATTGTACCAAATTTGAAATCCTGATATTTTAAAATTGGGTTCATTGCAAATTTATTTCAAAATAATATATTTATAAATTGAAAAAAATAAATACCAAACTTATCCAATTTGAACTTCTGATAAATATTTTTAAAAAATGGATTCTTTGTAAATTTATTTCGAAATTCTGAATTTATCAAGTCGAGAAATGAATAAATTAAAAAATTATTCTTTCTAGTAAATTTTAAATTATTATATTCCTCAAAAAAATGATTTTTTGAAAATTAGTTATAAATTTCTAAATTTATCAAGTAGCCAAATCAGTAAGTGGCAAATTTGAACTTCTAATAAATATTTCAAAAAGTAGATTTTTCGCAAATTTATTTTGAAATTCTAAATTTATCAAGTAGAGAAATGAATAATTTTTTAACAAATTTAAAATTGTAATATTTCTGAAAAAATGGATTCTTTGAAAATTTATTTATAAATTCTCAATTTATAAAGTAGTCAAATAAATAAATTTCAAATAACCCACTTTACATAATTTGAAATCGTAATAATCCAAAAATGGATTCAATGCAAATTCACCTATAAATTCTAAATTTATCCCTTGGCAACAAAATAAATTCCAACTTTACGAAATTTGATATTACAAAATTCCGACGTCGAAACTCTTTCAGTTTCATGAATAAAGAAACAAAACTTATTTGAGAATTGCCTAATTTAACAAATTTCAAAATTTTTAAATTTACATAACTTCTACATTTATCAAGTGGCTAACAAAATAAAATTTTAAATTAACCACTTTACCAAATTTAAAATCCTAATATTCCAAAATATATGGAAATACGAGGATTTCAAACTTGGCAAAGTGGATATTTTGAAATTTATTTTTTTGGCTACTTGATAATCTGAGAATTTATAAATAATTTTCAAAGAATCCATTTTTGGAGGAATATTATAATTTCAAATTTGGTGAAAAATGTAATTTTTTAATTTACTCATTTTCCGACTTGATGAATTCAGAATTTCGAAATGAATTTTCAAAGAATCCATTGTTTTGAATATTTATTATAAGTTTACATTTCGTACTTTTAGTATTTTTTTTTATTGATAAATCTATTATTTCGAAATAAATTTGCAATTAACCCAATTTTAAAATATTAGGAGTGCAAATGGTGAAGTGGATATTTCAAAATTTATTTATTTGGCTACTTGATAAATTAAGAATTTATAAATAAATTTTCGAAGAATCCACTTTTAGAATATTACGATTTAAAATTCGGTAAAGTGAATATTTTTACATTTATTGTTTTGGCTACTTGATACATTGAGAAATTATAAATAAATTTGCGAAGAATCCATTTTTTAATATTTATTAGAATTTCAAATTTGATAAGTTTGGTACTTATTTTTTTATTGATAAATCCATTATTTCGAAATAAATTTGCCATTAGCCCAATTTTGAAATATTAGGATTTCAAATTTGGTACAGTGAGTTATTTAAAATTTATTTGGCTACTCGATAAATTTAGAACTTTTAAACAAAGGTTCAATTTATTTATCCACTTGATCAATTTCGAATTTGTAAATAAATTTGCAAAGAATCTATTTTTGGAGGAATGTTATAATTTCAAAGTTGGTAAGAAGGGTAAATTTGGTAAAGTTTAAATTAATTTTCTTTCCAAGTGATAAATCTATTATTTCGAAATAAATTGGCAATGAAGCTAATTTTGAAATATTAGTATTTCAAATTTGGTACAGTGGGTAATTAGAAATTTATTGATTTGACTACTTCATAAATTGAGTTTATATATAAATTTTCAAGGAATCCATTTTTGGAGTATTATAATTTCAAATCCTTCTCTAAAAAATAGGTATGTCAGGAAAATCTCGAAAGCATTGCTGTCGCTTTTCCTCAATGCCGATTGAATAATTTGATAAACTTGAAGGAAAGAATGTTGCCAAATTCACACACATGATTAAGAATTGAGTTTCATTTGAAGGGCAATAACAAAGAATGTCACATTTGTGTGCATAATGAAGCTGACGAAAATTTCAGATTTATTCATGTAAAATGTTATTATTAAAGTTTGAAGTACTTTGTTAATTTAATTTTCTTTAGTAAAAATTAAAATTATTTCAAATCTACTGATTGAATTGTTTGATTAATGAGTACTGTAAGTTAAGTTTTTTACCAAAACCTAAAATTTGTAAACGCTCGTTATTTTGACATTTTCAAGGTTTAAAAATGCTGAACTTTTTAAATTACTTATTTACAATTTTATCAGTAAATTTCCGATAAATGCTATTTTTTGGTAAGAAAATGAAATTAATTAAATATTGCAACATTGAAAATTAGCAGTATAGTGTAATCAAATTTGTAATATCAGGGTTCCTAAAAAATCCGTGTTTCGAAAGTCCCTTCGTCTGTGTTTAAAAAAACAGTAAAAAATAATTCATTAAACTCTCGTGAAAAGAAGTACCAACTGAAGACCGCGTATACATAGGTATAGGAAGGCGTCGTTTGACATCTGTCTTAAACAGTGAAGTTCTGGTCCCCAGAATACTACGGTCGTTTTGACTCCCGTAATTAAAATTCTGATTATTCCAAGGCCACTATAAGGCCCTCAAGCGTTTTATGGAAAATTTCAGATGCCTGCTTTCGTTAAGACCTACAGGTTCCGAGTTTCTTACTTGCAAATCATTTATTGCAGAATCACAAATTTTTGCGTTTGTAAAATTTTAATTCTTATCAGATGGCAAATATTTAGTCTCAAACTCTCTATCTGGTTCATGGGAATGCAAAGTATCCTCATATATACAGAAAGTTGCAGTAAGAGATCTTATCGCTAAGATGAAGGGCATTAGGAATAATCTACTCGTCTCAGAAGACTGAGCAACGCAGATTAAACGATAGGTTGATTTGGCGTGAAAAAACGTCAATAATGAACATCAGTTAAAGAAACCTGCACCACACGATCAAACCCGACCGTTGAAGCAATAGAATATAATCGTGCAATTGATGTTCTTGCATATCCTTCAGATGATCCAGCACCACCACATCCTCCAGAGGCAGATGGCCAGATTCAACTAGAGGCAGAAGCAGAGGTTCAGTAACCAAGAAGGCGATTAAAATGGACATACCATGTGAACAGAGATTTTATACGACTTTATTTTTTGACAGAGAAAAATGAGCAAAGTGTGATGAGAGAACATCATTGTCTATTATGACTCAAGTACCCGAATCTAGCCACAAGAATAAAGGAACAGAATCTAGCAGACCAAAAACGATCAATATCGGTAAACAGGTTACTTTCCGCTGTTGAAATAGCTGCCATCAAAACGGAAGTGGAACGTCAGTCTCCCATTGATGAACTCTCTCTAGAAGATGTGGATAACAATGACCTAATGAAGCGGAAGGCATAGGTGCTAGGGATAATAAAGATCAATTACTGGATCCACTAGAACCACATACGGACATTAATGTTTCTGTTCATGTAAACAGCGAAATCCCAGAAAAACTGCAACACTTCGAAAGGAATTTTGGTGGCGCTTTACTGAAGTTCACAGATGTAGAATCAACACAAAGGCATTATCTGCCAAAGATGCACGTTACAAAGGATCTTGAGAACCACCTGCGTTGAAATGACCAAGCACCGAATCAGCCCTGTGCCACTGAAAACAAGATGGTGATCCCTTGGTGTCCTATGTTGATTAGTTCCCAATATCTCCAGCGAGCTGCTAGTAATCCCATCACTCCCTGTTTTTGCATTGTTAGCCGTGGGACCAGACCACTTTTAAAAAAAAATTTGGTGACAAAATGTTATTTTCGTAAACAAATATTGAAATGAAAATAATGTTACTTATAGAATATTTCAAAACATTTTTGGAAGCGATTTCTATGAATACTAAAGAAAAAACATTAATTAAGACATCATTCAAAAATCTTGGTAAATTGGAATATATAAATATAAGATTTTAATTTGAATAGACAGTTAAATATGAACCTTTTTGTTTCTAAAAATACAATAAATAATATTTACACTAAAATATAAAGAGAATTTTTGGAAAAAATTTTAAAGTATATAAGTTTAAACTTACCATTTGAATATTTATAGAGTACTTGTACTTTTGAATACAATGAATATAATGTAATTGAAATTGAATTGACTTACATTTATATTTATGAACATGTAATATAATACTAAGTAAAGAATATAAAAAATAATGTATTTAATTAGTAACATTTTTGAAAAATAATATTTTTCAGAGGAACACATATAAATTATAATTTCATAAAACGTTCAAAATTTAAATAGAATCAATATTTTTAAAACCTTTGTTTTAAACACTCTTTCACAGATATACTAATAAAAGAGAGCAATTAGAGTAATTATTTTGTATGTTCTTCACATATTATTAAATAAAATTTCTTCAAATATTTAGTTTAATTCAATTTCAAATACATTATATCCATTATATGAGTTTAAACTTACCAAGTGAGTACACTTGGTAAGTTTAAACTGTATAATATTCAAATTTTTCTTCAGAAAATTCTTTTTATATTGCATTATTAATATTATTTATTATGTTTTAGGAAATAAACATTAAGGATCATATTTAACTTTTTATTCAAATTCGAATCTAAGATATATTCCCCTTTTCCAGGATTATTGCACAACCTTTTAATTCATATTTTGCCTTTATTATTCATAGAAAATGTTCGGAAAACTGTTTTTGAATATTAAATGAGTAAAATTGTTTTAATTTCAATAATTTTATGCATTAAAATAGCATTTTGCTTACTACAAAATTGGAAAAAGTGATCTAGTCCATTATGTGGAAATAACAAGGAATCCATCGAGCACATTATTGATGGTTGTCGCGTAATAATTCAAAGTGAATACACGCACAGACAAAATGATGTGGCGGGCATAATACATTTCTACCCCAACTTGAACTTTCATATTACTCTATTACCTTTAATACTCGAAACATACGTTACGTCAGCGATGTGATGAAGCTAGCATGCGGAGCACGCTGTCACGGAGAATCATGACGGCGTGGCGCAGCTTGACTCGGACCGCGGAACGTAACAAATTGAATAATGCGCGCTTAAATATAAAGAAATTGCTTCAAACCTTAAAAAACGAATTTTTAGAATGTCACAGATCGTTGGCACATCGTGGGTGTGGTGAGTCCACACTTGTAGTTATTTACTACAAGAAACTTTCCACCTAGAAACACTACCCGAATCGGATAGTGTCACGCCTACCCTGAAAGGGAAATGGCTTAATGGTATACTACAGATGATGCAAATAAGTGACTCAGGAAAAAACAACCTAAATGGACTTAGGTGGGTTTTATAGAGAACGGTTCAATTATACATTAAGGCTATATAATGCTTACCCGATTTATACCTTTCCCAGCCCACAAGAATTTAGATATTGAGTTAAATATGTGGGAAATTAAATAAAAGACACTGTGGTACGTTTGTGTTGTCCTAAATTTCTGGAAACACAACATACATGATCTAAAAACAATTTTTCTTTTAATTCCAAGAATTAAGGACCACAAAAACGTTCCTTCATTTAATTTACCAAATTTTCAACACAAATCATCAATTCGTGTGGAGGTAAGTTGTTGCGAAAAATGTTGGGAAAGCAGGAGTCTGGTAAGCATTATATGGCCTTAATGAAAAATGTAGAATTCGTGGAGATTATTTAGAATAAATTGTGAATCTTTTTTTTTATTTCGTAAATAAACAGCAATCATTGACTAAAAATGATATAGTATATTGCGTGACTAGGGTTGAAAATTCGATTGTTGGCCCGCTCCACAGGAATCTCATGTCGAATTTTCGATTATCGATATGATGAAAAATTGTATGCATCATATCGATAATCGAAAGTCGAATTTTCGATTGAGGTATGACAACAGCATTTTTGTTATATATTACATTATATTATATTATATATTGTTATATGTATATGTATATATATATATATATATATATATATATATATATATATACAAATAATAAATTTTTTGTTATATATTATATTATATATTGTTATACATGTATGTATATGTTATATTTCTTTTGTTATATATATATATATATAAATACATATTTTTGTTCATTTTTAAATACTATTTTTCCACTTATTTTTAAATTACTTAGCCAGTTGTATTGTCTAACCTTATGACTCTTTCCTTACATTAACATAAAAGAACAATGGAGATCAATTAACGAAATGAAAAATTTTACGGATAAAAAACAAATGTTATACAAAAATATGCATAATATTATAAACACTTGTACATAACATTCGTTTTTATCCTTAATACCCACACATACACACATTTATATATATCCGTTATTTACATTATAAACATATAGAAAAAAATACTTTTATTATACAATATGAACAGCAAAAAAAGGTGAAATTTATCTGAAGACAGACCCTCGATGATAACGAGGGTAAAAAATCGGCACCAAATAGTAAATTAAGATTGATGGCTTAAAAATTTCACATGTCCATGTTGTGAGACAAAAAGCCTTCGCCAAATGGTAGATATTAAAAAAATATTTGAACCAGAAATATAATTTTGTTCCATTCCTTTCATATATTACCAAATCGAAAATGCAAATATAAAATGTCCAATATCAATCACGTTTTTATAAAATCCTTTTTGTTCTTCTGTAAGGATGCCATTCTTTTCGCAATAAGAATATACCCTATCTATAATTACAACTGAAAGACACTTATAAATTGTTAGAAGACAGGCTATCGGTCGAAATACAGATGGATTGTTAACGTCTGATTGTTTAGCCATACGTGGTACCTTTAAGCATAAATATTGGCATCAGATCTGGATGTTCGATGACCAGTTGAAAACACCTTGCCAACGCAGAATGCTCACTTGTCAGGTAGGTACTTTTACCATAAATTGTACATCATGACCGAACCTTGGGCTTTCCAGTTACCTGTCCTCTTCAAAACCTCTGAAATTTCTAAGTCTCCATTAAAGGGTTACTGCTTACTCTTTCTTTCTCTAGTTGGAACCACGCAGCGCCTATATTACTTCTGTTTATTGTTCTCCAAACACGCGATTATGCTTCTTGCACTACTCTGATTACATCGACCCAGTCTAGCAGTAAGGATAGCAAGTCTCTGCCGCTGAAAGCCTATAACCTCATCCAATGTTGCGGATATTATTTATTATGAAAAGTTGTAGGCACCGAAAGTTACGATCACGGTTCTTTAAAGCAACCAATCTCGACGCAACCGGAACGTGTATGTTATCCACTCCTGTTCCTTCTGTCCTAGAAGGTAAGCAAGAGTGGGAAATTAACGCGAGATGACATCGTACAACAAAGTTCCTTGAGGTCGGTCTCTGGCCACGGATGACCTGCCGCGGCAGACAGGACAGTTGGAGGTGAATATTTCATCTCTGGATACTTTTTTAGAGCTACTAATCTTTGTAGAATGTTATAAGGAACAGTGTTGACGAACCAGATAAAGTTATCCCAGAAGAACAGCCTGTTGCATCCGATTCGCAGCCGATTATGAGAACTACAAGATGGACTTTGTAGCCTTGGTACAGCCTGCTGAGCTTGTCAAGAAGTGCTTCATATTGAGCCCGTTTCTCTTCCTTCTTTGCCGTGATATTGCCATCGACTGGTGCCGATTATTCAATCACGTAAATGATGTTCGTCCACAGATCTTGGAGGACAATATCATGCTTTCTAGCTCTGATACGTTGAGTGGTGGAGAATTAGAAATTCCAGTAGATCTCACACTGGTCATTCTCCACAACGCTCCCTGGGCATACGGAAGGACGGTCATTACATCAAAATCATAGAAGTGCATTGTGTCCATCTATGTACCCGTAGCGTGCATACTTTGAACGTCCACTGAGACCATTTCCAAGTGTTTCTGGATTTTGCTTGCCCGCTTTGCAGTTGGTATCGCCTACAGGTACATTCATTATTTGCTTACGGTAAACTAAGGTATCTATAACGCCGTCTTTACAGGCAAAAAGAAATCCCTCAGTTTTGGATCACAAACCAGCAGATTTGATAAACTTGTTGGACAGTCCCATCGATAACTCTTCTCTACGTATAATGCCGTAGAATTTACCATAGAGGGGCTTCCCCGCATGTTCTCTTAGTAGAAGCTAATGTTCTGCTTGCTGTACACGACTTTTGAGCACAAAAAGTATTAGTGATGCTAGGCCATGTGTATTGTCGCTGGAATCAAATGGGAAACCAAGATCCTCTGCAGCCCTATCTGGGGCACGGTATAGAAACGCCACAGCATTGACGACTGCATGTTGATGTACGACTCACATAAGAGAATCTGTGCTATTTAGAACTGAAAAAACTGCAGCTAGAACTGTTCTTCTATGAAGGTACTCCAAGCTCAGCAAACCACTAACCCCTTTATCTCGAGGGAGGTATATTCGAGGTACGGATGATCTAGGATAATGACTTCGATGGATTGTCTTCATCTTCCGTGTGCTTCGGTCAAGTTGCTTCAACTCATCGATGTTCCATTTTACTGCATCAAACGTGTAAAGCAGTACAGGAACGGCCAGCATATTGGTCGCCTGGATCTTATTCTTCCCAGATAATTCAGAAGCCTACATTTTTCGGAGAATTTGGCGATATCCTTTTTGAAGGTCCGTTTTAACCACACCCACATCTTGGGTTTCCGCTTGCGGTATTGTAAGATATGCATATGTCTCTCCATTACCAAGATATTGAATGGTATTTCCACATATGTGTTGAACATTCTGATCGTCACGCGATGATGTAGTTCCTAGTCTTCCTTCGTGTATATGGACGCCGGCCCACTTGTCCAGTCTAAAGCTCATGCCAATCGCCTTAGAGTACCTATTTACCGCAGCCACAAGGATGTTAAGGTCTTCTTTGGAGATGCAAAGAGTTTAAGGTCATCCATATATAGACGGTGGTTGAACTCATCTTCTCTTCCGGGGGGGGGGGGGGGCAAATAGATATCCAGTGCTATTGCCTCGGAGCACAGTAGATAGATTTTTTTTAACTTGCTTTCAGGTGAACCCAGTTTTTTATCATCAGCCACGGACTAAGTCAAGTGTCTAATCAGATGAGGATATTATAAATTAGTTTAATACGATGTTTGAAATATTTCGCGATGAAGTTGCAGGTAAAAAATTAGGAGCATGTTGTCGTTTAGAGTTCTTCTTTTACCGCTGTTGTCCTTACACAGCGGCCGCGAGCATTTCTGGTGACAACAGTCGCCTTTGAATGCTTTTTTAGAGCTACCATCGATTATTACTATGGTTGCATTTTTTATATTATTTCTTTTATATTATTATGATCATATTATTATTATATTCGGCCACCTTCCATCCACAGGTACTCATGACCTCGTATTTCGCTACTAAACACGGTGGCGAAATGCGCAAAGTCATTAGTAGATTCGCTGGTGTCAATCGTTGTTTCGGAACTCTATATTCTGCTCGCGCATTCGCCATAATTCGCGAGAATAAACACTGGAAAGCCAGACCATAGGGATCGGACAATCACACTGGAGAGCCCTATAGGGATCCAAAATTCATCCTGGAGAGCCCGCTTATAGGGTTCCAACATTCATCCTGGACAGCCCGTTTATAGGGGATCGAACATTAATACTGAAGAGCCCGTTTATAAGGATCCAAACATTCATTCTGGAGAGCCCTATAGGGATCCAACTTTCACACTGGAAAGCCCATTCATAGGGATATATCTTTCTTTAAAACGTCAGTTCCAATGCCAACGATTCAAAATATTAATTTCATTTACATTAAACGGCGAGAGTCAAACACAAACTTCACACGCGCACAGAAACATACAATTATACAAAAAAGGACACAAATTAAAAGTAAAAAATTGAAAATATGATTATCAAAGTCATCTGCCGTGTACGCGAGATGGCCATAGAAGGCGATTTTAGCCGCTATCATTGTTGACGTGCAGAAAACTCTGGAAAATACGGCACGTTTTCAGCAATACTGCGTTCTTAATTAGATGTAGTGAATTTCGAGCTCCCAGCCTTTCCAAGATTTGTACGCTCCTCGCATGAACGTTCCCAGTGGAGAAGATCACGATCGGGTGGATGGTGACCTTGCTCACCCTCCACAAAGTCAGGATCTCCTGCGTCAGCTCCGAATATTTCTGGTTCTTCTCAGTATATCGGAGCCTAATGTTATTGTTAAGCGGAACGCTTATGTCTATTATTCTTATGCATTAAGCACGTTGACCTAACCAGAGGACATCTAGAGGATTGTGTCTGACTTTAACTGGGCTATATTTGTAGTAAGGCTCCCTTGTCGCTCTCTAGAATCGTCGCAGTCGCGCCGACAAGACCATGAGCCAGATTCGGTGTACTGCCTTGAGAATAAACACGGGTGTGGCGCAATAGGCTTCATAGCTTGAGCGCCAGGGGGACCTCACGGGTTCCCCCACCCACATTACAAACTAACTGAATAACTAACTGCCTCTCCATAATGGGGCAATTCATAATCGTCCGGCCAAGGATTATTGAAAATAGAAACCGTCATGACAATAACCCTTCCGTTTCCTGTTTAATTATTTGGCATATAAACCAGATGGCTCAAAACTACATTGTGCACTTATGACCCAGGTGACAGGTCTGGTAAAGTAGGCACGGAGAGTGGACTCGGCAAGTCAATCAATGAACCATCGACACGGTTTATAAGCGGATCAAGAGGACCCTGGCTAGGCGTATGAATGTAAATCCCGTCGCTCTACATAGCCAGAGAGAGGACGTCTAGGATCCCGACAACAAACGTTAACAAAAAAACACGTGCTTACGGCCTGCCACGTTGACTACACTGAAGAGCACGGGGCCGTGGACAACGTAGTCACTTGCGTGTTCGCCGTAAAATGAGGTATCCGAAGCAGACCCACGTCGAATCACTAACATTTCTGCACATGTCCGAATCTCCACCTTGAGGGTCCACGAGCTCGTCAGCGTCCATCTTCATTCAAAGTTCGATCTCACATGAGATAAGTCTAAGTCTGTTTTGCACAACCGAAATTTCGAAAAAAGGAAAAGATTGAGTCTTTCGATTATTGGAAACGGAAAGGAGACGCGATTGTTCTTCGCTCTCGAAATTGCATGCAAAATGAATAGATGACTTATTTTTTCTTCAAAAATATGGTTCCTGTCAACAATGAAAATTTGTTGTTCGAAAACAATCTTTGCAAGTTAAACGAGACATTAGAGTCAAATTAAATTTAAGTAAATATTCAAAATCAAAATTAAAGTCACAATGCATATCTATATACATAACCACACAGCAAGTCAAATAAAAGCTTGTAAAATGATGGGCGAATTAGAATCCCAAGCAATCTCTGGGAACAAAAGTTCCATTTCTTGTTTTAATTATTTTATTAATACCTACCATTTGGTGATTGATGATTTTCAAGCCATCAATTCTAATTTACTATTTGGCAGCGCTATTTTTACTCTTATTTATATCAAGGGTTTGTTTTTTGAGACACATTCAATTTGCCTGAGAATAATGATGTAAAATTTACCTAACTCAGTAAAATTTCTTTGAATTTATATTTTACTTTCAGTTTAACAATGATTACTTACCGGATTGGTTAGTACAATTTTGGCATCTCTCGTCCGAATGACGATGCATTGTTCTCCTTTTACATGTTGGAGATCACTACCAACTTCTTCAACCTGTTTGTGATTAAAGAAATATCTTTCAATTATTTTAGTACTATATGAATTTAATAAGAATTTTTATTATTGCTTTATTTTAACCTAATAAGTATCTTACTTTCATGGAAGTCTTCCCTCGACTTAAACGTAACCTCAAATAAGTATTTACTTCGTCCGAAAGTAAAGAACGACGTAATTGTAGCCGCCTTATTTATGTGTATGCCTAAATTTAAACCCAAACTAAAATAAAGCACAGTCTTACGATGAAGGCGGGAGTGTCTGCATTTCAACCATATTCCACATTATTGCTACAAATGTATACACTTTCTCTTATTCTGTGAGCACCCAAAACAATATTTTTCTATTCTAACGACTTCATACGAAAACTGTCAACGATGTGTTTATGACATTTTCTCAACAATCTTCTTGTATACGACTACTCCTTATTCTTCATTTTTCCATTCCACTCGACACTTATTTTTTGTTCACGAGACCGATCAAGCAATCAGGCAAGCGTGTTTTCATCCTTAAAATTCTATGCTGCATAATTTATGTATAATTTAAATATTTTGTAATTATTTTTGAAATTTTTTTGCAGTTTAAACTCAAGAAAATTCCACTGAACTCATATTCCAAACTAATTCGAATTATTCCGAAACAAGTTTTCAATTCCCTTCAACTATTCTCAATCCGCCTGTCAATCCATGTTCAATCCTTCTTCATTCGTGCACCAACACCAACTTCAATCCGAATCAATCCGAACCAATACCAAACCCATTTTTCAATCCGAAACTCCAATCCTTTTGAATCCATAGGAAATCTTGAATCCAATTGGAATGACTATAACACCAGTGCGAATGAATAGGTGTGAATCCGAAACCAATCCGAATCAATCCCACGTGTTAGAACTATATTTGTGCAGAGGAAAATTGCTTTCAATGTATGCGTGAGACTTTAGATTAATAGAGTATTTATTTAGTATAGAGAACACCTCGCATGTCCTCTATGCAGGACACAGAGAGCTGCCGTCCAACCCAGACAAGAGAGGTGAGGTAAACACCTCTTTTGCTTTACTGCGAGAATTAAATGAAGCCTGCATATACTGTAGGAATGCGATTCAAAAAGTACACAAAAAAATTAAACTTGTAATCCTAGTACAAAGATTCTCGATTCGCCGACTGTCTCCTTGAAGGTACTTCTTAGCCTGTTTAAAATGGGATCTAAAGTTCTCTTAGAATTTGATGCGATCAGCCTGTCATCAACAAATAAAGCTAAATACACTGAAGAACCATCCTAACTTTCCAACGAACGCACACTTGTCAGCTTCACACTCATTGAGCTTGAACTCATTTAGGAACTTTTTGGGTCTTTCGTTCCAGTACCATGTGGCCTGTTTCAAACCAGACAGAGATTTATGGAGCTTACAAACAACACTTTTCACTTTCTTTTCTTCTCTTTCTTCTGCTTCAGTGTCGAACCCTTCAGGGACTTCCATGTAGATTGTCTCGTTCAGATGTCCGTATAGAAATGCAGTTTGAACATCAAACTCAAGCAGTTCAAGGTCTTTCTGCGCCAACGTGGCAAGAAATACACGAAGAGAGTCATACCTGTCCACTGAAGCGAACGCCTTGGTTTAGTCGATTCCTTCATGTTGCAAGAATCACCGTGCACACAACCTGGCCTCAAATCGAACCTCTCTACGTTCTGGATCAGTTCTCACTCGGAAACCCCATTTCGAGTCGATTGTTTGAAGATTTCTTGTTCTTGGAACAAAAGACCACTTGTGATTTAGTTCATGAGCTTTGAAATCTTCTTTTATGCCTGCTGCCCACTGCGCGGCATCTTTACAGCTTAATACTTTCTTTAATGTGTCAGGGGTGACATATTCAGCCACATCGACCTCGTACCTTGCTGGAGGTCGTAGTGGTGCCCTGTTTCTTAAATTTCGAGAAGTTTTCTGATGTCGTTCAGTATTGATGTCCTCGCCAGCTGCTATTTCTCCTCCATGGTGTACCTCGGTTTCTTCTTGGATATCTTCTTAATCTTGTTGTTCCTCTTCTTCTTTTACAGGAACAACGTTCTCCAGTTGTTTACTAGCCGGAAGAACTACTTCATCGATTTCATCTGATTCCGAAGGTTTTGATGAGACCGTCGCGATCTTTTCATCAAACGTCACATTTCGCGAAACACTGATTTACTTTGTGGCTGAATCGTACAATCGGTAGTTTGCAGACTCGTTCTGATAACCAACAAAAATTATCTTCCGTGCACGAGCGTCTAGTTTCTTGGTAAATTGTTTTGGCATATTTGCATACGCTTCCGACCCGAAAATTCGTAAGTGCCTCACATCAGGAGCTTTTCCAACCCACATCTCGTAAGGTGCGACTCCGTCACTGAACCATACCGTTCTGTCGAGCACATATACCGCAGTCTTGATTGCTTCTGCCCAAAAGAAAAGAGGCAGATTCTTTGCATAACTAATTTTACGCGCACTTTCTACTATTGTACGGTTGTCGCGCTCCGATTTGCCGCTTTGTTCCGGAGTGTACGACACCGTGTTTTATTTCTTTATTCCACATTTCAAAAGGTAATCGTCCATTCTTTCGTTACAGAATTCACGACTGTTGTCCGAACGAAGAACCTTCATTTGTCTTCCAAATTTTTTGAGATAAATTCTAGAAACATTTAAATTTTTCGAAAACTTTCGACTTGTTTCCGATAAAATACACGTGTCGATAGTTGCTCGCGTAGTCCTTGAAGGTTAAGATGAAGCGCGCACTACCGAGCGAATCTACCGACATTGGCCCGCACACGTCTGTATGGAAGTCTTCACCAGGTTTTGTTGAGATTTTAACCGTCTTGTTATTAAATGGCAATCAATGATCTTTTATGAACTGACAGGGCTCGCAAAAAAAGTCACTTTTATTACTGAACGACACTCCGTTAACTAGTCCCTTTTTCACTAGCTGGCAAATCGCATGTTTCTGCACGTGTCCTAACCGTTCATGCCATACTTTAAGATTCGTTGTCACAAATTTTGCTTCTTCGTTACTGCCCATTTTTACATTTTTAAAGAGCATACGATAAACATTGTTGCTTTATTTTTAACCTGTCGCAACTTCCGCATTAATACGTAATATTTTTACCGATTCGTCTTGAACACTCACTTCGAAAACCTGTACTCGTACAGACCCTGAGAGAAAACAGATTCTTTCTTAATTTCGGAACGTATAGTACGTTTTCAATACGCGCGTCCTGCCAAACACAATCCACAAACTTTTTGACAAGTACTGTACCTTCGCCGATGATGCCACAAATTCCGTTATCACCAAGCGATATAGTATCGACACTTTTGTACGACCTATAGTCGATAAGGCACTCCCGTCGAACAGTGAGATGTCGCGACCCGTCACTGTCGGTAAGCCAGACTTCGCTTTTATCTACTTCTATTATTTATTTCACCTGATTATAGGTGTACTTCGCTACACTTCCGGTACGTTGTGCGCACTTTGAATTTGAACTCGAATCACTTTCACCTAAAAACGCACAATCACGAGATTTTTCCTGGTTAACCTTCTTTTAACGATAATTTCTGCACTCTCTCGCGAAATACCCCAGCTCGCGATTTTCGCAGTTTCATTTTGCTCTTAAACGATTTCGTTGTGGCTAACACACTCACTGTGTTACTATCCACACTAAGTCGCATGTCTTCCCTTATTAATCACTCTTGCAGGTAATCCATTGTTTGACGACTAGGATCCACCCTGTCCCAGGCAGTTTGTAGCGTACTGAGCTTGAAGGTTAAACTCGCTAACAGTTTTGCCAAGATGGTGGCCTCCGACACATCCTTGCCTACGCCTCGTAGCTGGCCCGCCATGTTCTGGATTGTGGTCACATGTTGAATTGCAGAATCCCCTGAGTTCATCCAGTACTCGTGAAATTTTTGAACAAGTCTCATTTTGTTAGTTTCTGATTTTTGCTCATGTACGTGGGTGTGGTGAGCCCACACTTGTAGTTATTTACGACAAGAAACTATCCACCTAAACACACTACCCGAATCGGGTAGTGCCACGCCTACCCTGAAAGGGAAATGGCTTAATGGTATACTTACTTACTTACGAGACTCAATTTGTAATACACGGCTTTCGCGGTCGTGCACGTTAGCAAACTCTGTAGTTGTTCAACTCCCAACGACGATGAGATCAGGAATATCGCTTTGCCATTGTCGCGTACCGACTGCTTCGCTTCAATGGATAACCTCGCTGTCGTAGCCATATCGGCGTCATCCGCCACGACCGGCATTGTTCTTGTTCCGTTTACCACATGCGAGCTGTCGCTGGCTACTAATAACGAGTTTATTTTAAAATTCCTAACCTGGAAGTTTGATCCATCAAACTTCTTTAGATTCTTTGCTGAAATGCCTTCGGACAGCGTGGATTTGATTTACTTGCTGACACGACAAACTCTCAAGCGACACGAGCTCACTTCCAGAACAACATGGCCGCTTTTCCACGCCTCGTGGCTCGCGAGAAAACTTTTCAGGCACTCAATTTTGATCTACACAACTATTGCACAGGATAGGTTAGCTGTGCCCATAACCTGTTAGAACTATATCTGTGTAGAGGAAAATTGATTTTCATGCATGCGTGAGACTTTGGATTAATAGTATTTATTTAGTACAGAAAACACCTCCCATGTTCTCTATGCAGGATACTGAGAGCGACCGACTAACCTAAACAAGAGGGGTGAGGTAGGCCCCTCTTCTGTTTAACTATGAGAATCAACTGAAGGCTACATATACGGTAGGAATGCGATTCAAAAATGCGATAAACATTCTTAACATCACTCCTTACCGAAACGTCAGTGACCATTAATATTTCATCACTGCCGGCGCATCCCAGGGACAGTGCCGCATCGGTAAAAAATTTAGACACAACTTCCGTGTGCAAACATTTTCGTGATAAAAATCCTGTGACTCTGTGCTTTCGTAAGTGAGGATAGTTTATGTGAAGTGAAAAAATTAGGAGAGGAGGGTCGGGGACATACCAAATTCACAGGCGCTCTGAGCGAACCCCTTAACTGGAATCGTGGTGACGTGAAAAACTCCGTCTTTCAGCCCGGAAGAGCCCTCACTCTGGTGCGCGCAACTCAAGGGGCAGTTCATAATTCGAGATGTCCTACTTAAACAGGACAATTTCTACCATAATGTGTCCTTCATGGACACACGTCATACATCAGAGGTTGAGGACCAAATCCAGATGTGCGTCCTCAATTGCGACGCATATCGCTAACACGTAGTGGAACTGATACGCAAGACGGTAAAATGCGTACTTTAAAATTTATGCAGTATTTAAAGGTATATTTTACTCGTTCGTTTTGCGGAAAAAGAAATTCCATATTCTTTCTTCAACTTGGTCAACATTAACCCGTGCCACTGGGCTTTTGAATTTAACATGGAGTTTTAAATAGGAAAAGGGCGGTTTTCGAAAACATGAAAAACGATGTACTTGTTATTAAATTTTTTAAATTAAAGTTGAGTTACTTCTGAAGAAATATTCAAGAAATAATTTGGATCCGATAACTTTTAATTTTGATACTCTGAATCCCCTTGTATTGTGCCCAGAAAATGGCCCAAGAAATTAAAAATAACAGTTTTATGTCAAATGTATGCTAAAACGGTTTTTTACATTCTCATTCTAATGAGAAGGTATTGGTTTTATGTAAAATTTGACATAGTCGGTTTTCATCAAATCTCCACGTTTTGAGACCCCCTGAGCTAGAAAAAACGATTTTTACCAAGGTGTCTGTCTGTCTGTAGTCTGTCTGTCTGTCTGTAGCCACGATAACTTTCGAAAAAATGATCAGATTTGATTGAGCTTTGCACACTTTTTTAAGCCCTATAATAAAAGGACAAGTTCGTTAGCCAGCTATTTTTGATGAAAATTCAAAAAGTGAGCGCATTTTGAAAATTTGTGAGACCACTTTTTTTGAAGATTTGAAAATTCTACGTACGGTTATTAGTAGTACTCAAAATAACGAACAAAATATCCTCATGACTTTTCGTGATAAAAAAAAAATTATTGGAGTTATAGCATTTTCAAAATTCCAAAAAACAAACGAAAATGAACATTTTAAGCCGAAAAACGCACGATATGAAAAAAAGTCAAGAGGACAAAAACGTTGATTCCTGAACACCCTATAATATTTTCATAACAACTTTTTGAATTTTTTGAAAAATAAAAAATTCAAATTTTGATCGCACAAAAAATTAATGAAAAATCAAAAAAGCCATTTTGCTGTCAAACTATGCAAGATACCAGAAAAGATCATCTCACCAAAATTGTGCACCTAAAAAAGATCTACAAATTTCTTATCATTTACTTTTTGATATGACGCGTAGTTTTTGTTTTATTCGTAAAAGACAGCATTGAAAATAGAAAAATCAAATTTTCAGACGAATATTACCAGCTACGAAAAAATGACCGAAACAAAATTTGTTCATCCAAGGAAGAGGTACAAATTTATTGTGACTCATGTTTCGATAGGATGCGTGGTTTTTGTGTTTTTCTTGAAAATAACATTGACAGTAAAAAAAATCAAATTTTTGAAAAAACAATGCAAGGTACGAAAACATATAAATGAACAAAAATTGTGCATTCAAAAAAGACTTACAAACCCGTAATCAATTTTTGTGGTAAGAATATATTCAAAATGAAAAAATTAACTTTTTTGATAAACGGCACAAGCTAAAATAAAATGTTAACTAATAAAATTTGTCGCCTGAATTATATCATTACTTTTCATTTGAAATCAAATACAAATTTAGTAATTTGTATATGAAGAACATATAACACGAAGCACAGAGTGCGCGCTCAGTGTATTTACCAAATCGCACGCAGTAAGTGCGCTCAAACTTTTTTGTTTCTATCATACGGTTCAAATGATTTTCAAATCAAATATCGAGCGCGAAGCGCGAGTGTCTGGATGAGAATGTGTTCCTTAAGGTCGATAGAACCTTGAGTAAATAAAGTTCCTTTTCAGTCTAAAATAAAAACAACTTTAACAATCACTTAATATGTAGAGGTTTTGATAATTTTATAATATTTGCAAACAAACTTTTTCTTTTCATCGAAGTCGAACACGAAGTTCAAAAATCTAGAGGAGCCGAGCGTAAAGCGCGATGTAAATACGCCCAAGCGCGTAGCGCGAGGTGAATACATAATCGAGCGCGAAGCGCGAGATAAATATATGATCGAGCGCGAAGCGCGAGATCCAACAGTCGCGCGCCCTAGGCGCGCTCAAACTTGCGAGCGAAGCGAGCCGCACGCAAGGCGCGCGATGAGAATGTGCCTGCGAAGCGGGCAGATTTTTTTAAAACTTTTTCAACATGAATTATTTTTATTCGGTAAGTGACAAATTTCCACGTATTTTCTAACTGATTTTAAATTGTGTACAAATTATTATTTTTCGAAATAAATGATACAGTTGATGAATTTAAAAAATAATATTTCTTGTTTAACATGTTTTTAACCCAAAAAATGGGTAGAAAACCCATTTAATGATAGATATAACCAGCTGGTAATATATAATAAACACTTTAAACAATTCTACAATTACCAAAACAACACCAGTCACACCCAAAACGACGCGGAAAACTGAAAAACTGTACTCGAGCACGTTAGCTGGCTGATAGCGGGATATAGACTGTTAGACATCGCGTCGGCGGCGGCTACGTCATCATCATTTTCAACGACTGAGCGCCTTTTTTAAATTGCTTATCTCATCTTGAAAATATTAAAATTATTCAAACTTATTAAAATTCAATTAAAAATTACGGATATATTAAAATACTGAAAAAAGTATTGAGAATTATAAAATTTTAACTAAAATTCCATAAATCCCATCCAATCTTGTGTAATCTATTGTGATATTAAGAAATTGAAGATTATATTAAAATGTTACAGTCATGCGTTTAAGGCTATCTTTTCACAGAGCAAAATTTCAAAGTTCAAAATATTTTTTATAACCAATTACAACTCCGATGGACTTCGTTTCTTGCCATGAAAGTTTTTTTTGTCCAAGGTAATTTCTTAGCTAAAAAAAATTAAGAAAGTAACTTTCGTTAATTTTGACGAACATAATTATTAACTTTTTTCCCCGATATTTTTTGTTGTTGTTGAAAAATTACCTTGGACCGTGAAAAGGCAGCCTAATAATAATTTTTATTAATTTCAATTTGGAATATTTTAATTTTCATTAATAAACAATATCTAGGATTTAACTAGGATCTGATAAGATTATTATTATGGAATTATTTGTTAAATCTGCACGAATGGACGCACGCGTGCGTTGCAGAAAGGCAGTAACACGTGAAGTACATCGTGGTAATGTTATTTGAAGCATTGCGCACGCACTTTCCTATCCATCATAGCATGCGAGTAATGTGCGTCGCACGACTGTTATCTGAGGATTCTCTCCCACCCTCTCACCACGCCTTATCAGGCATTGGAGGCATATCGACGAGGAGGTTCTTCGCTCTCGTTGGTTATCCAACCTGCTAGAGCAAACACGTGCACTTTTGAATGTGTAATCTCAGAGTTCGCTAACCCAACTCGGAGTCGTTGCAGACAAGCTCAGGTTGCCGGACTTGCTAAACAAGTCGCCAGCCTCGCCGCTGGTCCTCGCCAAGGACACAGCTTGAATCTACAAAGTTTGGCTGAGAGACGAGTGTCATTCAAATTTAGCGCCAAAATAGTCGATGACTCGACCATTCTCGGCTCTTTCCTTGAGTACGTCGTGGCTCTCGCAGATATTCCACTCACTTGTCCAGGAAAATTCTCTTAACAGTGGGGAAGTAGAACCAAAAGTAGTCTATAATCTGGGGAATCTGCGGACGTGCATGTTAAAGCGACCCTACCCGCGTAAAGAACGACCACAGTGGGGTGACCTTGCTTGCCGAGGGAGTACTCTGTCTCCTTCTCTCGTACTGAGACGCGCAGATAGAAAGAGACAGCGTATGACGTTGGACGCCGAGGGCAGCTAAAAGCGCGTCTATGTGGATACATGGTCGTCTTTGGGTATGGCTTTTTTAGTTTTGAACTTAGGCGACACGCGCATGCGTGGCTCGACTAGCGTTAATACAAAACTAAAAAAAGCCAAACCCAAAGAGCACGGATTTCGTGCGTTATTCGTACAGAACAGTGCGATACTAAAATGGCACTATTTCAATATGTACTTCATGTAAAAATGCTTTGCTTCTTGTATCTATACCGCACCAAATATTCGCTTAGAAAAATGGTACGCCTGTAGAAATAGCACCTCTTGTTCCTATTAAAAGTATGATACTAGTCGGGGGCTACTCGGGCTAAGTTTTTTCACAATGTTCCTAATTAGGGACTGGTCGGTAGCTAGTTGTGTTTTTTTGGGTCAAAATTCCTAGTCGGTTTCTAGTCGAGCTTTGGTCTGCCAATTCTTGTGTGAAAGTTTCCGGCAGGATTTTATTAAAATATTATAATATTTTGGTCAAAATTTCCTGCGGATATTGATTTTGCGTAATTTTTTGTCAATCATTATAAATGGGTGCTGATTCGTGTTATTTATTGTTACGTAACTGTAAATAACTGGACTAGTTTAGAACAATTTTCTTTTGCTAAATCCTTACTAGATCACTATCAATTTAAAAAATTGTAATAACAACGATAATCAATACGTGTAAATTAATCTCAATAAATAAATTATTATTAAAGACATAACCATTATTTTGTAAATCAGAATGTCTAAAATTGTAAAATCTTGTAACAGTTTATGTATGCAAGTGTATATCTCGCAAAATAAATACGTCATTTTGTCCTAATTTACATTTGATGCGCCTTGTGTTATAAGTACTCTCCGAAATTCCTATCCATCGTAGTTAAAATAATAATTTTGAACGTTTATAACTGGATAAACCCTGACTGGGATAAGTCCGATCAACTGCCTTGCCCCCGAATAATCAACCGTGATACTACTGGTTGGGGGCTAGTCTGTTTGTGTACCTAGCAACTCCCTCATTTTAATTTCAACACGGGTAATAGCGTCACATGCTTTTTTTCGGTGTTGGTAACTTGAGCAAAATGTCACTTTTTCACAAAATTCTTATTTCAAGCCACACGGAGAAAAAAATCGCACTGTTATAGTAGGCTGAGCTCTTAATATTACAGCACGGAACACCATGTGCGAAATTGGTATGAATTTCTACCAATATTGGCATCAGGTTAGACATTTTCAGCATTAAATGTCCTATACCATAAAAGAATCAAGCGCATGCCGTTATTGCTCGAGTCACATTCCCTTAGAGCAGTTGTGCCTTCCGGAAATAGCTCCAACTTTGCCTTGCTACGGTTGTAAGAAAACCCATCCTCTTAGGGTATGAGTACTCTTGCAAAAGCGATGTTAGGCCACGCCTACCGGCGCTTGCTGTGAAGCAAACATGAAAACTGTGGAGAGCATGCGTTAACACGTGCCGGCGGGATTTTCAAATTTTTTACGTATGGTGAAAAACCTACAAAAGAATACAGTGTTACAAATAAATACATTAAACGAAGAATAAATGTATAATGATGAATAATAGCATTAAGCTTTGTACTTTTTTAGGATGACGGGATTCCTGCTTAAAATGAATGAATTTTGTACCAGGATAGCAAGAATGAAACCTGCTACAAAATCATGACTAGTGTTCTTACTATTATAGGCATATTTTATTCTCCGTGAAAAATAGTGGAATTCATATTTTTGTTCCATCTTTTGATAATATTTTTAATTAGAAAAGAAATATGGGAAAGCCGCGACAAAATTTATAATTTAAATTCTTTTTTATAAATTGCAAACTTTCAGTTTAGAGGTGGAGATACAATAATGATTTTGGCCCAGATTTTACTCAATTTTACTCGGAGTGTTTGCGTAGAATTTCGAAAAATGAAGTTCGTGGTTAAAATCAGTTGTAATTTTAAGCATAAAACATTAAAAATATGATTTATTTTATTACATTCTTATTATGACTGAGGAAGTATTAGAATCATCTGAAATTTGACACCTCAGTTTTTCAACGGATCTCCACGTTTTGAGACCCTCTAAAGGAGTACCTTCTAGAAACATTTTTAGACAAAATTTCCGAATGGTTTGACGTCGGTTTTGACCTAAAGAATTCTTATACCCTGTTTGAAGCCTTTCTGTGCAAGAAACTAATTGGATGAGAATACTTGCAGGAACAGAATGAGTTTATCGATGAAGTCTAAGATATGATTCTCCACAAGAGATGCAATGTATAGGGGAAAAGAGCTTCAGATCTTTTGTTGTTCTTTACTTTATCGACACCATGGTTGCAACAACTATCATATGTTCAAAGATTTGATATGGTGATTTAGCAAAACCATCTTCAGATTGGCTTCAGAAATGCCGCTAGATAAACTAAAAGTTTTTGAAGTGCCACAATAAAGGCGTTTTTATAAAAGGAAGGAAAAATTCCTCTGAAGCGTCAATAAATAAACTTGTCGCAAAGAATAAGATGAATATTGAGAAAGATTTACACTGGAACTTGGATTTAATCAATCCAGATTTACTGCATTCCGAGAAATGATGGAGCGGCGGTTTCGTGATGCGGGAAGCGCGACAGGGGCTCCTCTGCCAAGCGCGACAAACGGCTCGAGGGCCGCACTCTCCACGCGTTAGTTGCATCACGTTACGTCATCCGTCCAAATCCCACAGAAATCTTTCCGTGGCCCTGCCTGCTTACGTTCGGACGGTCTGGATTTAGTTTCAAGGCTACTGCAAGCCATGACCGAAACCGGTATTCAATCCAAGTTCCAGTGTACTTACTGCATTCATAAAACAATATTTTATTATTTGTGCGCATAACATATTTGAACCAAAAATTGGCTCAGGTTACTGCAACCAGCCCCCTGGCTCTTTGCCCAGAATACATGGAATAAAAGCATCCTGAGATTTGAGTACGGCTGACAGGTTGCGCTGATTGTTCAAGAGGCCTGAATTCCAAAAAATGCATAGGAAAAAACGTTAAAATTCAATTTACTACAAATACAAACGATTTAATAAAATTTTCTTTTACGAGACATTAATCTAGAAAGTTTTAAATATTTTTAAAGCAATACTTACTACCAAAAAAGGTATAATGCTCGAGTTTTACGACGAAAATTCGCTTCGACTTATGGCGGGAAGTTAAAATCGAAGTTTCATATCAAGTAATGATAATAACATTTATCGTTATTATTGAAGATAAATATTATGTTACTGTTGTAACATTATTATTGAATAATAATACATTTATATATATATTTTTTTAATTGATTTGATTAGAAATCAATAATACGAGAATTAAATCTTAAATTATGTATGGACTGCAGAACTATCTAATTTTAATAATAATTTATTTTCAGTCGATATATAATTTTTAACCTAATTCTCGTACTTTTGGTTTCGTAATTAAAACAAATACTTAAATTTTTTTCAACAATTTTAATAAATTATTAATAAGTGATAATATGAGAATAATAACATAATATTTTAATTAATTAGTTATGAAAAATATTAATATCAATATTTATATGGAAATAACAGAATCTCGATTTAAACTTCCCGCCAAAAAATATGCAAATTTATGTCCATAACTAGAGCATTAAACCTGTTCTGGTAATACGTACTGCTTTAAAAAATATTGCAAACTTTTTAGATTAACGATTAGTATAAAAGGTTGGTTAAAATAGTTTATATTTTTAAATAATTGAATTTTTACGTTTCTTTCCATGCACTTTATTAAATCTAAGCCTTGTGAACAATTCGGGCCGGAAATATGCGTTTTACAGCGCTGAAAGCTACGGACGCAAGAGTCCAGAGTTTGAGTCGTAAAATTTTGACTTGCCCTCCAAGGCTTGAGTTGTGAAGTATGGACAGTAGTAGCACAAGTGCGTCTTGAATTGTCGTGTTTTAATTGAGCAACCTTATAGGTATCATGCCCAATTATTCCAGTGACTACCAAGGGTCCCCGATATCCTTTTTGTAGCTTTCTAGGCATTCTGGTATGGTCAGGTGCTTTGTCCATGAAAACCACATCTCCTAGTTGATATCCTTCATCCTTATATAGCTCCCCATCTGTCGTGCTGGTTGTCTTCAATGGTAGTTTGAATCAATGGCACCAGCATTCGATTGACTCTTTCGACCATTCCATTGGCCTGAGGATGACGTGGTGAAGTCAACTTGTGCCTGATTCCTATTCCGTTACAAAAGTCTTTAAAGGTTTTTGCCGTAAAACAAGCACCTCGATCGGTGATCAAAGGTTTAGATAGTCCCCACACCGAATATATAGTCTTCAAACTCCGGATCACTCCATGAGCTTTCGTGTATTTACATGGGATTAGGAGGGTGTAACGCGTCGAATTGTCTATCAGACTAACAAGTGAGTTCTTTCTCTTTTACTCCGCTCGAAAGGTCCAAGATGGTCTGCATGTATGACATCGAATGTCTCTTCCCGGGTGGGATGGGATGAAGCTCTACAGGTTTCCGTCCTGCTAGATATTTCATTAGAATACATCCGGGACACATAAATATATGACGTCTCACATACCTTTTTAATCGTGGAAACCAGAGGTATCTCAAAATTTCAGCTACAGTTCTGTCCAAAGAAAAATTTCCACGCAGATAATGATAACGAACCACGATGGATTTCCTCATGGACTTAGGAATCACCATTCTCCAGTGCTCTGTTTGTCCTGAACCTTGCATTCGATAAATAAGTTTCTGAAGCACCTGATATCCATCTGCTTTATTTTTCTCTCTAACGGTCTGATCTTCCGGGTTTTTACGAAGAATTAAACCCAATTCCTTCAATTCTGGATCTGCGGCCTGCATCGCTAATCCAAATTCACCCTCAGTCATAGAAATATCCACCATTCTTCGATCCACAACTTCTTCCCACGTGTCCTTTGCTTCAGTCACTAACGCCCTGCTCATACCCAGACTCGCCCCATGAGCTCCAGTTTACTGGAATGATAATTGTGCTCTACGTCTGTAGCCTTCTTGCTCGCTACATAAACTATGTGCATATAGTCGTTTGCACCTTCCTGCAACAGTATTCCATTTAGGCCATCAGCGCTGGCGTCCGTATGAAGTTCTCTTTCTTCCTTTGGGTTATACAAAGCAAGAACAGGTTCTTCACACAAGGCATTTCGTAGATCCTCGAATGCTCTTTGTATCAAATTTCAGCAGTCTCGTCAGTGGCTCCGCCTTTAAGGCATATCGTATGATGTATTTTCGGAATGCACCTGTCCATCCCAGGAATCGTCTCACCTTGTGAACATTCTTCGGAACCGGAAACCTTTTAACTGCATCCACCTTAAGTCACTCCGGGCGTAGTTTTACAGCTGAAATCCGATGTCCGAGATACTCCACCTCAGGGACTCCGAATATACATTTTTTTTTTATTTAAGGTTAATCCTGCCTTTTCCAAAGCTTGGTTCATGACTCCCCAAAGCTTGGTTCGTGACACGTCCAAACTCGAATGGAGCGTTCTTCAAGCCGAACGAAATCCTTGTCAACTCTCCAGAATCCTCCGGTGTCACAAACGCTGTCTTTTCTCTAGCCTCTCTACTTAAAGGGACCTGATGGTATCCAAGAACCAAATCTAACGTAGCAAATATTGTGGCTCCCGATAATTCCTGGATCTGGTCGACTATGTTAGGCAAAGAGTAGCTCTGCTTCAAGGTTTGAGCATTGAGTCTCCTATAGTCTATCACCATCCTAGGTTCTCCATTTTCTTCTTGATTATCATAGCTGGGCTGGCGTATGGTGACTTCGTATCTTGGACCAGACCCACTCTCTTGTATTCGTCGAGGATGTTTTTGAACTGGTCTTTTTCTGTTTTAGTTGCGCGGTATGGTGCTAAATTTACCGGCTTAGCTCCTTCTAGTTCTTCTAAATTCAAAGACCAACATGTTCGATATTGATTAGACAGATTAAGAAGTTCAAGTTCCTGATCTTTCGAGATATTTTCTCATACCTTGAGCATTCCCATCTCCAGAGGTTCTCGCTCAGGCTTGAGTCTTGGAACAGGCTCACTAGTTACTATATCTCGTGCAATTGTTTCTCCCGCCTTCGTTGCTATCTCCTTCTTCCCATAGTTGGCCATCAATACGTCAATGGGACCAGCTATCGAATTGGCATGCACCAAGTACGCCTCCGATCGACGTATTACCACACATTCAGTGATCTTGACTTGACTGGTTATATTGACATCGACAGCTTCTACAGGGAGGTCGTTATTCAGCTTACGCGGCACTCTCCAAAATGACACGTTTCCGTCCTCAGAAATACTCCGAATTCCCTTTTGATTCATCCCACTCCTCCCAATCAATATTTCACGTGGAATCATTGAATCTGAAACAACTAAAGCTTGAACTGTTTCTCCCACAACTCCATCGATCTCAAGGACAAGATTCACTACTCCAGATGCTTGTGCCGGACCTCCAATTCCAACCATCACACCTCCTCCGGGTGCTTGCTCTGGTGATCTGACCTTGAAATTACAATGTTCTACTATCGATTTCCGAATCAAACAGTCCGAACTTCCTCCATCCAAAAATCTAGTTATCGCATACTCCTTGTTAACTATAACTTTTTTGCAGGTAGTTGAATTTGTGATTCGTTCCACCACGTTGACTAATGAAGGCGAAGGTTTATTTTTCTTCTTTGGGTAATTTTTGCTGATATGACCTTCTTGTTTGCATTTGTAACAAACATTTTTCACAGGCCGTGGACAAACTCTTCCCAAATGACCTTCATCCCCACAATTGTAGCATATATCCTGACGCTTACCTAGTGCTGAGGATTTGAAAGTTTTCTGATGTCCACCCATTGATGTTTCTTTCAAATTTGTCGATTCCGAGTTTGTCTTCTTATCTTCCGTTTTTGACGATTTGACAGGTCATCGGGACACATTCATCGCTACCAACTGAGTGAGGTCTTCCAAGAAATCTTCTAAACTTGTATTCTTCCGAGCACTCAGGTGCACAAAGAACTGCTGTGACCACAATCCTTCAAGAATTTGTATTTTAATTTCTGTAAAGTCTAATTTAAGTTTTCTGCACAAATACAAAATCGTCAATGACATAATTCGTCGTCGATTCATTTTGTAATTGTCTTCTTTCCGTTTACTGATGCCATAACTCCGTCCTTGTTTGATCACGTATAAATATTTTTTGAAATCTTTGTCGAAATTCAATCAAAGTTGTTATAAGGTGTCTCTCTGCCGACCACCACTCTCTAGCCGTCTCTCTCAATCCCGTGATCGCTGCTCTCAACTTCATTATTTCGCTCCATTTGTTTAATGCTGCCAAATCCTCGAGGTCTTCCGACCACATTTCCGCTTTACGTGATTTTTCTTTCCCGTCATATTCTCGGATGTTGGAAACTGAATAGTAGAGTACATCGGTAATAAGAAGAGCTTCTATCCTCCTGTTTCGGTTCATCTGCCACACCGACCAAAGCTTTTAATAACCAAAGATTATTCAAAAGCTTGTTCAGATTTTCAATCATTAATTGAGGTAAAAGATCCTGAAGCACTTTCGACTGATCGCTGGTCTCACCGTAAGGGGGTTGCGTTTCACTATTCGCATTCTGTGCCCTATCAACTATCGCGGAATTCCTCCAATCACTTCCATATTCCTCTTCAAATTGTTGATAATTTTGTCGTGGGTACACTTCCTATTGAAGGTGTGCAGCTTGCGCATCAAATTCACTCTGAACCCTCTGTTCACTTTTCACTACTCTTTCGAACTCTATTCCTTGACGATTTTCTATTTTATATGGGTATGGTGTAGACTGTGCACGAAATGGAGCCGCATTCACCTCTTGTCCTGGCAAATTCACTTGTCCAAGACTCGATCTTCGTGGCCTTGGTACAGGTTGCCAATCTTGCAAATTTCGTTGCACGCCACGTGCTTGACTCCCGTCCCATCTTTGCATAATTGGTACATTCGCGAAGTTCGCTCGTACATCAGCGTTTTCTCCACCAAGGAACCCTTGGAAAGTTTGCTCGTAACGTTCCCACACATTCCTAGGAACTGTAAGGTAATTTAAATGTGATTCACTAGCACCCAGATAATGACCTCCACCACCCCCGACAAATGATCTGCTTTGAGCACCGCCGTCACTGATCGCGCTTCTCGTCTTCAAAAAATCACTCGCTGCCACACTTTGCCTTTGTTATCCGCTGGACCGATCACCATCTATTCTTCCGACAGAATTACACCGTTCACCAAATCCCGATGGACTACTCATTTTTTTATATTTGTATCCTCATTAAATTAAAATAAGTCTCAACACTCACCGTCGACGACACTTCCTTTGTCCTCCAATTTCAGTACGACGCCATTTTGGCCATGCCGTGAAACTAACCTTCAAAACCGTGTTTAAATGTTTCACAGACTTCTCCAGGTACTTGTCGTCTCCAAGCTGCCTGACAAGACCAAGGATTATTCGTCAGAATGTTGGGATGCTATCCCACTTCTGAATTGTAAACAAATATTCCTCCTATTTGTTTAACTGAGCTCGGCTGGTCCTGACTCCTAGACTTCTCTGGGCTGACGCCACAACTTCAGTTTTACTCGTATTAAGGAGTTCTCCGTTAAATAAACAACTCAGCGTTATTAGCAACTCAACATTTATTATAACCAAAAGCACGCCACAAGTGTTCCGACTCACTCTTCCACACCTCCTATTCCAGTCCCTTTCTTCTCTCCCTTCTACTACTGAAAAGTATGCAGAATGCAAACATATATTTACTTTTCATAATTATAGTTTATTACACTATCCTTGCTATAAAATATACGAGACTGTCCGGCCACTGATACGTGTCCGGAGACTGGTACACTTATACTCCGGTTGCCACATAGGAAAGGTGGTATGACCTGAAGGTCCCCGGATTTTTACATTGGATATTGTGCAGAATGGTCTCCTGAATCCGACGGTATAATGTGCTTTCGCGAATTCACGTTCGTTCTCTAGATATTGTTAATTAAACATTCTTTCATAAATTAGGCTGTATCTCCTAAAATTATCGACATATGAAGAAAATTGTTCTTGGAACTATTAGGTCTTATTGAAATCAACAATTTTTGTCCCGTGCAATTTTTTGACTGCCTCATAGTTTTTGCAAAAAACGCAAAAAAGCATATTATAATAATCGATTCTTGTGCATTGTTTATGAATCTTTTCCAGATTTGTCTTCAGAACTAGTCAGATTGTGCTAAGACGCATGTAACTTCTTTTGCGCATTTTTGCATCTGACCCATAGTTTATATATAAAAAAAAAACCACAAAGAAGTTTTGCAACAAGGTTTTTTGAACCCGATTGTAGCC
This sequence comes from Andricus curvator, assembly GCA_932195095.1. NCBI lineage: Eukaryota > Metazoa > Arthropoda > Insecta > Hymenoptera > Cynipidae > Andricus > Andricus curvator. The sequence goes on along the minus strand of CAKNYM010046933.1, from coordinate 16,187 downwards.
GACATTTATTGAAATTTTCACATTTTTTTTCTCATTCTGTTAAAGAAACCATAGAGGGAAATAATTTGTCTAAGACATTTTTCCGTATCTCGAATAGTTGATTTATAAAATAAAAAAATTAATTTAAAAGAAAGGAAATCGTTAAAGATCAACAGGGCATGTTGTCGATTAATAAATATTTTATGAAATTTAGATTTTTCTCAACCGACTCCAATCTTGTAACAATGGAAAGATAGACCTTCTGCTTCCTTTGTGCGACCCCCCATGGTTAGAAAATTAGTGCTGGTCAAGCGGGCGGTTTTTTGCCTGGCGCGACCTTCCCATTGTTCGAGATTAGAGCCAGCGGAGAAAATCAAAATTTTGTACAATATTAATTAATCCAATTTTAATAGGCGGCATTAGCCTCGTTATATTATTTCGAGAAAATCAAAAAAAGATTGAAAAAAAACGGTTAATGTTTTCAATGCCTATTGATATTTAACGATTTCTTTTCTTTTGAATTAATTTTTTTATTTTCAAATCAACTATTCGAAATACGGAAAGAAGTCTTAGACAAATTATTTCCCTCTATGGTTTCTTTAACAGAATGAGAAAACAAAATGTCTTAGCACAATCTAACTAATTCTGAAGACGAATCTGCAAAAGATCCATAAACAATGCATAAAAATTGATTATTATAATATGATTTATTTTCGTTTTTTGCAAAAACTATGAGGCAGCCAAAAAATTGCACAGGAGAAAAATTGTTGATTTTAATAATACCGAATAGTTTCAAAAACAATTTTCTTGAAATGTCGATAATTTTAGGAGATACGGCATAATTTATGAAAGATGTTTCATTAACAATATCTAGAGAAGGACCTAAATGTGCGAAAACACCTCATACCTTCGGATTCATTGGGAGACCATTCTGCACAATATCCATTCAAAAATTCCGGGGACCTATTTCCGCGAACCAAACGGTTCCTGGCTCCCGGACTATATTTAAATCCCTAAAAGAATTTGATTGTAAAATTAATTAAAGTCCTTTCGTACAAATATTTAAAATGTAATTATAGATAAAAACCAATCTGGCTTACGCCGATTTTAGCTCAAATCACGTAACATTTTAAAAGTCGAACAGACTTAGGTCATTTTCCTTCAAAAATGTTGGCTGAATTTTTCATAAAAAGTTATTGCTAATTTAAAAATATTTTTAAATTGAATTAATTTTTTTTTAAACTCCCTATTTAACTTTTTTCTCAAATTCAAATCTTGTATTCCACTTTACCTAGATTATTGGATGAATTTTTAATTCAAGTTTTCCGTTTAGTATTCATAGAAATCGCTTACGAAACTGTTTTGAAATAATAAATGAGTAACATAATTTTAATTTCAATATTGTTTTTCACAAAAATAACATTTTGTTTATCCACGAACTTCATGTCTTGGAATCCTACGAAAACAGTCAGAGTAATATTGAGTAAAATCTGGGCCAAAATCATTATTGTATCACCCCAGCAAACACGTTCTGTAACTGCTCCGTAACAAAGGAGTAACATTGTTATATCTGGTTATATAACTAATGTTACTGTTCATTGTCGTACTTGTTCTATAAATGGACTGTAACAATGTTGAGTAACCTTTTTTCCGCATGAAGATGTACCATTTCCATAAAAAAAAGTTGTAACAGTTCTGTAGCAGTGAGATGTAAGTGTTACAGAAGAAGAATGTAACAGTTGTTCTCTAACTTGGTTACACGCATGAACTATAACAATTGTGTTACAGTGTTACGTAAGTGAACTGTAACGGCGTTACGATGTAGTTCTGCAAGTTGTGTATAATGTACATTAGTAACAGCGATGTAATAAAGTGGCATACATGTTATGTAACAATCGCGTAACATTTGTTCCGTAACTTGGTTACATGAATAGGCTGTAACAATTTTGTTACAGAGTTACGTAAGTGGAATTTAACGGCGTTACTGTGTGATTGTGTGAGCTTTGCATAATGCACATTAGTAACAACTATGTAACAATATGACACGAGTGTTATGTGATAAACGTTTATCATTTGTACTTTAAGTTGGTTACACGCATGATCTATATGAATTCTGCTATCTTGTTACGTGACAATTCTAAAATGGTCTGGAAAATTTGTCTCAGAAATGAATGATATATTATCGACGTTATTTATAGAATAATGCTCGAATATAAGTATATCTTTTTGAAATATGTTTAAAATTATTAATAATAATCTTTAAATTCATATAATATAGTTAACATGCAAACTTCTTTTATAGGTATTGAAACTTTTAAATTCTTAAAATAAAATGGAATACAAATATTCACTTATTATATAATCTAAGTACATATATGTCTTTGGGAAGGGGAAAAACAATAAATAAATTTTGAATATAATTATTTTTGTTAAAAAAGTGGATATATTTCAATTTGATATGAGCACCGATTGTGAGTATCTTGAAAACAAAATCTTTATCTCCTTTCAACTTTCAAAGACATTTTCATCAGTTTTTATAAGGGTCTTAGATGCAGGTTCTAACATAAAAATTAATATTTTTACATTACACTTACGACATAATTTTAAATTTGAGTAAAGTTTAATATATAAAACTCTTAAAATCTAAAACGTCAATCATCTTTAGAGAGATAGAAGTTTTAAGTTTTGATAAATTCCATAAATTTTAAACACCACATGCAGTTAATTTATAAAAGCTTGTTAATATAAAAACAATGAAAAAGTGATTACCATTCCCGGTAATTACTTTCATTGTCGATCAAAAATATTGTTGATATTATCGATTCAGCAATAACATTATAGTTATTTGTGATACAAGTGTACAAAATAGGTGATTGTGTGCGAGTGAGAATTTTGCAGCATAAGCCGTTGGTTAGCGCACGAGCGAAGCGAGTGCGAAAACGTAGACGGGTTCTTCGAACCACAGGCGAAGTATGCAATCATACGAGTTACCAATCACCTTTGCGCACGTGTATCACACGCTATTTTTTGCAACGCCCATCCGAAAAAGTTCTGTTAGGAGGTCGTTCCTGCGTGGGTCGGACACCCCGATAGTATGTGTTCTAGGTACTCAGCGTGTGCATGACACGCTCTGCACCTATCGCTGGAAACTTCTTGACATAAAATGCGGTCACGGTATGCTAAGGTGGAAATGACACCGTCCTGGCATGCGAAAATAAAACCTCCTGTACCTGAATTAAGCCCTGATGATCTGAGGAAAGCAAAAGTTTGCTCCTTCGACAAGGACTGTTTTCCTACATTTCTATGAAAGTTTCCGTGCATTTTCTTGTCGAGTTGGTGAAATTTTGCAACCTCTGCTTTCTTCACTTCGGCTTTTAGAAGTGAAGCATCTAGATGGAGTAATGCACTTTCCTCACTTCTGATGTTAAAATTCAGGCCAAGGTTCTCGGCCGCTTGCTCCGCGGCTTTGTAAAGGAAAGCTCCTTCGCCAATCATCTCGTGGTTCCTGACCATTTTTAGGAGAGGATCTCTGCCATTCGTAACGATGTAAGCTGTACTTAGAACAATTGGGTTATGAAGACATTGGAGATTCAGAAGTCCGCGTACGCCTCGACGGCATGAAATGTAAATTCGCGGATTTGACGAATTGATATGCAAGCTTGTATACATATGCATGATCTTACATGTGGTGATATCAAGGGCCGTAAGCTCGTTCTTCGTCCATTGAACCACGCCAAACGAGTAGAGTAGAACCGGGACGGCAAGCATGTTAGTCGCAGATACCTTCTTCAACGCCGATAGATTGGAAGACCAAGTCTGTCGAAAAAGATGTTTGTATCTGCTTCAGAGAGACTCCTTCACTGATGTTACGTCCTGAATGCGGCTTTGAGGCACGCCCAGGTATGTATAGGTCTCTCCAGTATTAAGACGTCTAATAACACTTATATCTACAAGCTCAGGGTCGTTGGGAACGCCAGTAATCTTTCCTTTCTTCAGATTAATTTTGGCACACTTGTCCAATCCAAAGTCCATCCCAATCTCTCCTGTGTACTTCTTGACGATACTTATAGTTTGCGAATTTCAGAAGTGCAAATTCGTTCGCAATGTTTAAAGCATGCGGCAGGGGTTTACAAATGTTTGGAAAGTAGAAAGTAATAGTTCTTAAAATCAAGAGGATGAAGAAATTAGTTGCAGGGTGGCACGGCATAACCATGTGAGTGCCACTTTTGTCAGAACACGTTTCATTGGCTTAGAAACTCTCTAAAATTCCACCACACATTGTGCTGTAAAAAAAGTTGATTTTTAAATTATTTGAACAATTTTTATTTTAAAAATTTCCTTAAATATTCGAGATACGAAGACACTAATAGCGTAATTTGATTCTGTGAAAAAAATTACGCATACATGTCCCTACTTCACGCCTTGCCTCGAATTTCTAAACACTACCTCCGCAGTTAATACCTAATACTTATCTACTATTACCAATATTTACAGTGAACTTATTTCTACTTCCTCTTCTCTTTGCAATCTTTCCTTCAACACTCCTCTTCCTCCTTCCTGCTCATCTTCTCCATCTTATCCAACCACATCTCGTCCTCGCTATAAGCTCCTGACTTCCTTTCTGTCCTTTCTCACACAAATATTGCGCTCTCGCCCATGACATAATCTACCCATAGTTCCCAATAAACCTTAACCAACTTATTCTCTCCTTCGCTGCTGCCTTCTTGCTTTCCATGCCATTCTTTTTGAAAAGCATTGGGCTAAGCCATCATATCACCCTATCTTTCGTCTCTGTATATACCTCTCTCAGCCTCCTGATCAGGTCTCTCTCCACTCCACTTTCCTCCATTGTCTCCCACAACCTCCCCCTATCCACCGAAAGGAACGAGCCTTTGCGATCCACGAAAAACGCGTACACTTTCGTCCCCGTCTTCGGTAATTATCAGTCCACAACGCGCTGGAAAATTTAAACATTGCCGATAGTGCTCCTACCCGCCCTGAATCCCGACTGCGTCTCTGGCAATATGCCTTTCCCCTCGACATCCTTCCACAGCCTCTCCGCCAACACCATCGCATACACTTTGTATGCCGCACTTATTAGCGGAATCCCTCTACAATTTTCCTGTCTGTCCCTATCTCCTTTCTCATACAGTGGCACTATCAAACCCTGCCTCCACCCTCCTGGGAATCCCTCCCCCTCCATACTTTCTTCACTAACTCCTTCAGCCTCTCTGTAACCGCTTGTATACTAAACAGCCACGCTTCGTTTCGTATCCCGTCCAGACCGGCTGCCTTTGACCTTATCTACCTTATCTACTTCTCTATCTCCTCGTCATTGAAAATAACCCCTTCTCCCCCCCTCGTTCTTCTAATCCCCTCATCTCTCTTCCGTGAATCTGAGCCCTGAAATGATTCTTTAGAAAACTCCCTTCACTCCTCACTCCCGATCTTCTCGCTCATCGCCACCCTACACTTCCTAAGGCTATTTATTATCTTCTACACCAACCTACACTTTTTACATTCACTATCCCACCACGGCTTCACCAGTCCTCTCTTCTTTTTTCTAAACACCTTCTTTTGCACACACCCTTTCACTTCCACTTTCAGATCCTCCTATATCTCTTCCACCGACTCCTCTTCAAAGAGTACCTTGCCTAACTACTCCTGATACTTCTCTATCGCCCCCCTCGTCCAGGTCACCCGCTCCCCCCATCGAGACTTCTTGCCCACATTACATTCCGCCAACCTCCCCTCGTATCCACAACCGTAATGGCTGATGGTCTGAATCTACCCTCCCTTCTACTGCGAATCTCTCCGTCTCCTCCCACCCTTGCATACTAATGACTACATAGTCCAATACCGATACCCCCACCTTAACCACATACGTATATTCTCCCTCCTCGACCCTGTAACCATACCACTCGTCACCGCCCAGCCTTTATCCTCCACCCAGTCCCTTGAAATCTCCCCCTCCTTATTTATTACCTTAACACTAAGAAGACAAAGTGGGTCATTTTGACCAATTTGCTTCTTTTCGTTGTTGCTATTCCTGAACTATTGGAGACAGACCGAATCGCTTTTGTGAATTTTAGTAATTTCTTGAGAGGAATGTACTTCTGTGGTTTCATCTCATAGCGGCGAATATTATTGCCAAAATACATCATGTATACCTTGAACTACAACGTAGGTCATTTTGACCCATACATGTTTTTTTACCTTCGTGCGAAATAAACCACATATACACTCAAATATTCGCAAGATACAACGTGCTGCAATCTTCGTACAGATTTAGGAGGTAGTCTAAAACTGGCCTACCCTTATTTTGTCTGATAATGATTGAATAAGTAATTAGTCTGAATTTGGGGAACTCAAGTACCTTCCTACTTTTTTCCTGTTACACGCAATTAGAGTTGCGAATAAAAAGTTTAGTGAATGAATTGAACAGTTTCTTCGAATATGAAGCGCATTCGCGCCAAGTGCTTGCGGAATTCTGAATTTCAGGAAATAACCGTGCGCCAATTGTGCCACAAGAGCTCAAAGAAAAATTTCTGACTAATTTTGTTTAGCATCGGAGATTTGAAATAAATTTATGGAGAACTCTGGTGCATGCTTTAAGCTTTCTCTACGTATGACCGCAGATGAACAGATGTAGGCCTGCAATTGCTGTTGCCTATTTCTTCAGTTTATGCCGAGTAATCCAGAAAAATATGGCATCAAATACTGGCTTCTGTGTAATGAAAAGTACCGCTGCACCTTGAACGGGTTTCCTTACATTGGAAAAGATGAAAATCGCTTTTTTTGTGTGGAAAATATTACATTATAACTTTTTCACATGAAGAAAACATAAATGAACATCAGTAAGAATCAATCGCACATTGTTGAAACCATGATAACAACGACGATCCCATGTGGGTCATTTTTACCCACACGGTAGTTCAGGTGGTACGGTCAACCTCGGTCGTACTGGTGTTAACCTTTTGATCTTCTTTCAAAACCTCTCCTTCCCTGTACAGGTCCCTTTCCCACACCATTCTCGCATTAAAGCCCCCCCCCCCCCCCTCACCTATATCCCATCCCTATTATACACTGTCACAAACTTGAACGACACCCCTCCTACCTTACGGCCCTCATTTGTACCCCTCCTCTTCTACCAGCCATGAACTTCTTCCTCCAACCCATCCGTAACCCCCGTCATAATTCTCTCACTAGCCCTGCCTTTCTTCTTCACTCTGACCCACGTCTCTACCAGTCCCACAACATCAAATTCCTGAACATACTTCCATAAATACTCATCTTTCTTCTTTACCCCTACTACGTTCCAGTACAGCACCTTCACTTCTCCTCCACCCTGCTTTACCCCCACCCCCTACTTTCCATGAAACAAGCCCCCCTGTACTTCATCCAACACCTCTTTCTCCTCGTCCCACACCCACATTTTCTCGACTACTTTTTTTTCTCTATGCCCTACCCTTGCAGCTCTCCCTTCACTCCTCTCCCACCTAGTTTCGCGAAAAATATTATCTTTTTCCAACTATTTCTGATATATCTATACAGATCTATCAACTCTCGAATATACTTTCTGTTTTCTTTGAGAACGTTTTTTTGTTCTCCTGAAATTTTTTTTTCTCAGCACTTATGTGGTTCTGCCGTCACACCTTTCAGTTTTACTTGGAAAACGAGGCGGAAATGTATGGACTTTGTTACTTTGGAGGGAACATTCGTCGATGAGGATGATTTTGCATAATATTCAATCGGAATATAAAGATGAAGCAGCTCTAGCCTCGGATACGAGAATGCGAATTTGGCACGAAGGGTTTGCCCATGTAAGTGTAAATAAAATTAAAAATATGGTTTCTAAAGATGCAGTCAAAGGTTTTAAAAGTACAGAAGCGGATAATTTCTTCTGTCGAGGATACATACAAGGACAATTAACAAAGAAGCCTTTCAGATCCGTTCTAAAGAGAGAGTTTAAACATGACTAGTTCATACATTCTGATATTAGAGGACCTATGTGGACTAAATCAATCATTGGCGCTATATACTATAGGGAATTCAAGGACGAAACAATAGCATACAGGCAGGTCTATTTTTTGAAATATTAAAATAAAGCTTTAAATAAATTTAAGGACTTCTGTGCTTTGGTTGAATATGAAACCAAGCGGGAAAAAGGCGTTTAAAAATTGACAATAGAAGAGAGTACGTTATCAAAGAATTTGAAGACTATTTACGTAAAAAGCGAATTCGTCATGAATGAACAGTTCCGCCAAATTCTCGAACGAATGAATCAACTGGACGAAAACATTGAACTTTTGTAGAACTTGCTAAGTCCATTTTACTGGCAAATGATGTTTAAAGAAAACGGTGGGCTACAGCAGTTTCAACGACAGCGTACTTGATGAATCCAGGTGTAAATATACAAGAAACAAACGCTGTATGATTTATGGTTTGGCTACAAACAGAAGAATACAGTATGTGCCTGAAGAATATCGTTCAAAGTAGGAGGAAAAAGCAAAAGAGATGAGATTTATTGGCTGTACGGATTCCAATAATATTTTTCGGCTTCGCGATAAAACTACAGATGATATTATTGTATCAAGAGATGTATACTTTGAAGAAGTTCCAACTACAGAAGCTGTACAACTTGTAGCTATCAAGCAAGAAGCTAAGCAGGAAACCTCAGAGCTAAAGCTGATTGGAACAGAATCAAGAAGGTCATCGTGGAGAAGATACTGATGACAATAGCAATTAAGATGTAGACTTTCACGAGAACAGCTAAAGAAATTTAGAAAGGGAAGATGTTTTTGGTTCTGATCCTCACGAAGATGAATTTGAGGAAACTGTCGTTATATTGACTCCAGAGATACAGAAAGACGAAGACCCACGAAGATCGAAAGGTTCTAAAACGACAAGCGATAAAGTTCCTGTCTCACACCCTATGGTTCGTTAAAGTCAGCGCCTTACACTTTCTGTATTTGCGCTAATAGCTGAATTAGAGATAGATGAACCCAGAATATATAATGAAGCTATTAATTGTAAGGATCAAAAAGAAAACCAAAGACTATGTTCGATGAGTATTCTTTATTAATGGAACATCACACATGGAAACTTGTGAATTTACCATCGCACTCAACAACGTCATCGTAAATGGAGCAAGAAATTAGATAATTTTACCGACGGCATTAGCTGCGAGGTGAATCTCGCCTCGGGAAGAGTCCAGATGTCGAGCCATTTCCAGCGCGGATAGCACTCGAATGGGTGATCATCTGTGACGCACGACGGGATTGTGTATTTGCTACGTTTTAACTAATGTCGAGCGGGAGGTTTAAAGCCAAGGGTGATTGTGTGCATTAGATGGGTAGAGTCGAATGTCTGCCTTCACACTCAACTGTCAAAAAATCTGCTGAACTCGGGAGGTGGTTTTTTACAGTTTTCCTCTCCCCTGGCCAAACGTCCAAGCAAATGCGAGTACTTCTCATCACGTCGGCTGCTGCTGAGGGTTATCACTGGTTGTAATTAAATTCATACAGTGATTCTAAACTCACCTTGGTAAAAGAAAAATGTTCATAGGTGCATACCTAGTGAACTGGAGTCGTCTGGCGATATATCTTCTCATGCTGGAAGACTTAAATGATAGTTTAGCAGCGAGGACGCCCCATGTATGGATTTCTATTTCACCGGGGTTTTAAAATAAAAATTTATAGTTTATGTCAGGCTTAAGATTTGGTGGCTTAAGATTTTTATATTTCTCAAAGAAGGTTATATATCTGTCCTAAAACTATCTATAAATAATTTCCAGTCAATAAGAATGATAATTTTTCAACGAATAGGCTCAATTTTTTCACAGAAATAACTAAGAATGTTTTTCCCGTGACTTTTTTTTTTTATAATGCTTTGCAAATTCCCAAGAATTATGAATTATTTTAACAGTTTTCATAAAAATTCAGAGTTTGGATATTTTTCAACGAATAGGCTCAATTTATTTGTGGAATCAACAAAGAATGTTGTTAGAATAGGGGCCGTCCATGAATCTCGTGACGCATTTTTTCTTTGCTTAAATAAAGATGAGAATAAAATGTTCCTGAAGTGAAAAAGCATACAACGATATAAACAAAAAAAAACGCGTCACGAGATTTATGGACGGCCCCATAAATCTTTGCTATCATACTTTGCAAATTTACAAGAATGATTAATTATTAAAACAATTTTCATGGACAAATTCAGAGTTTGACTCTTTTTCAATGAATAGGCTCAACTTTTCACAGAATTAACTGAGAATATCTTTCCGATGACTTTTTGGTATAATTCTTTGCAAATCCCCAAGAATGACTAATTATTCAAACAATTTCCATAAAAAAATTCAGTTTGGCTATTTTTCGGCGAATAGGCTCAATTTGTTCACCGAATCAACAAAGAATGTATTTCCAATAAATTCTTTCTACGATACTTTGAAAATTTAACAGAATTATTAATTATTTAAACAATTTTCGTGAACAAATTTAGAGTTTGGCTATTTTCGAACAAATAAGTTTAACTTCTGTTCACGAAATTGACTAAGAGTATCTTTGTAATAACTGTTTTCTATGGTGCTTTGCAAATTCTCAAGAATTATTAATTATTTAAACGATTTTCATCAACAAATTGAGTGGTTGGCTATTTTTCAGCAAATAGGCTCAATTTGTTCACACAACCAACTAAGAACGTCTTTCTGATGGCTCTTTTCTATAATGCTTTGCAAATTCCAAAAAATTATTAATTATTTAAACAATTTTCATGAACTTATTCATAGTTTGACTATTTATCAACGAATAGGCTAAATTTGTTTCACGGAATCAACAAAGAATGTATTTCCAATAAACGTTATCTACGATACTTCGCAAATTTACAAGAATTATTGATTATGTAAACAATTTTCATTAACAAATTTAGACTTTTGCTATTTTTGAATGAATAGGCTCAATTTTTGTTTACGAAATTGACTGAGAATGTCTTTGCGCTTACTCTACAGTGTGACACTATTCAAACTGACAACGATTGATGATTATTTGAGCAATATTTATAAACAAGTGAAGAGTTGAGCTATATTTCAACGAATAAGCTCAACTTTTTTTTACGGAATCGACTAAAAATGTCTAAGCGATAGATTTTCGCTATGAAACTTTACAAATTGATAACAATTATTAATTATTATTTAAACAACTAATTGTAGTAAAACTTTATTTTCTTTCACATTTTACACCGAAAATCTGGACTCCAAGGAACATTTTCAATCCTGAAAAGTAACTTTTGTTAATTGGTTTGTTTATAACGTAATACAATTTCTATAAATTATTTTAGACCACTGGAAATTACTTCTAGATAGTTTTAACGCAGACATAAGACCATCTTGGATAAATCTCTAAAACTTAAATAAAATGGTACTTCTGAAAAAACACTAAATTTTTCGAACTACAAAAAGCTTTCAGCTAGAAAACAACGTCCAAATCGAATGAACAGTATAGGCTGAAAATTTATTTGTCCACTGGAACATTTTTTTTCCGCTGTGCCACCTCAAACTAACACAGCAGAATGATTTTAAAAAACAAAATCAAAAATTTTCTCCCATGTTAATCTTATCGGGAACTTCAAGTGTCTGACAGGCAAAAGAAACATTTTTATTCTTGCTAAATTTGCCAGGGCTCGCACTGTATATCATAATATCCACGATTTATGGGGCTTGATACTTCCCAACGTATAAAGCATTTCTAACGCTTAGGACTTTCATTCAACTGTTCGCGTGGGAACCATGCTTCCAATTCGTGAACTTCCAATAAACGATGATTTGTGTGCTCAGAGAAGCATCACACTTTTGTTGCCAGTAACTCTTCGACTTTAGTGAATCATGAGACTTTAAAATCTAAGCGCAACAATAGAAAGAGCATTTTTGCCACAGCTTGTCTAAAATGGAGTTCCTTCAATGAAAACTCAATCCTGGTTGATGTGTTGCTTAGATCTCCTCAAGACTTGTCCAACTTCTCCAACTTCCAATGCAGGCTTTAGTTACGAAATCTCATATCCACATGCTTCCGAAGAAGACATTTTAGTTCGAGGACTAGCCACACATGAGAGACCTCGAAGTCGCTGATCCAAACTATCATCGTCAGTTACGCGTTGACTATTTGATTGGTGTTGCCCTTTTTGGAATTAGAGGAAATTTCAAAAAGAATCTTCCTGAGAAGGGAAAAGCAAGATTTTGAACTCTTATTCAAAGATACCCACTATAAGAAAACGTCAGGTCGATATGTAGTTGGACTGCCCTTATCAGACTCTCAAAATGACTTGGGAGTCTCGCCGCACAGCAGTTTCGGTCTTCCTTCCAAACGGGAAACGATTCTCATGTGGCCCTCAAGCCAGAGAAGCCTACAACAAATTCATGATGGAGTATCTTTCATTAAATTAAATGAACCCCGTAAATAACCAAGACCTTGAAGTTGAGAACCGTTACTGTTTGCCTCATCATGTGGCATTTGAAAAAAAAACGATCCGTTTGCAAAGATCAGAGTAGTATTCAATGAACCTTCACGCTCAAACTCATTGCAAGATTTGATGCATTCAGGACGGAAGCTTCAAAAGGGTATCTGGTGAATTGTAACGTCAAATAGATGTAGACGTCATTAACTGTAAACTGCATAGAATAATTTGGACACGAGAACCAAAACAAGACCTACAAAGAATACTCTCTCACTACTGTCTCAAACGGTATTAGGGCTGTAACATTCTTGGTTATCCGGACCTTGAATCAAGTGACCAGCGACAAACAACAACGATTTCAATTAAGTTCGGATGGTGACTTTCGAGGTGGCTCAGATGTTTGATCCACTGGACTGGCTGGCTCCTTTTCTCATCAGAGCCAAAGTCTTTTCACATAATTAGTGGATTTCCTGAATGAATTGGGACCAAGAGCTGACTGAAGATATTTTGCCTAAATGGAATGTCTTTCGCCAACAGCTCAGACCCATAGGCAAATAAAGATCCTCCGTTGGCTTGGAACCTCCTACTGCACCGCTCCGTGGTAATCAGATGGATTCTCTGATGCATCACAGCGAGCCTACTCAGCTGCGGTCTATCTTGTCTCTAGAAACAAAAATAGCACTCTTCAATCTCATCTGATTTTAGCAAAGACGAAGTTAGCCACAATGAAAATGGTAACAATACCTAAACTGGAACTTTACGGTACCGAGCTTCTCGAAAAACTTCTCGAGGACGTCTCTTCAAACCTTGGATTCGTAGACGTGCCAAAATATTGCTTCTGTTACGCTCAGATCGTGATTGATTGCCTTTAAGGCGAACCATCTCGCTGGCCAACTTTTGTGACAAACCGAATGGGGGAAATACATTCTACTCTTAAGGATCAAGTTTGGCGACATGTTTCTACAAAGTTCAACCACGCTAATTTACGCAACTAGAGATTTTCTCTTGAATGAGCTAAAGGTTTCGTTTCTCTAGTGACATGGATCCAATTACGTGACTGAACCATTAACTGATAGCTTTGTCTTCTTTATTCATAATGTGTCCCCTAAGGGTTTACATGACTTCCATTCCTTACAACACTTCCTTCTACACGTTTTATAAAATCTTATCCTTACTATTTACAGTTATTTACACCTATTTACAGAAAATCTTATATCTATATCCTTATTTCTATTTTTGGCGATAGCGCAATTTGGGACGTGTTAGCGAACGAGTGAGCGAGCGATCGAAAGCGAGAGTGCAAGTGAGAGAGAGAGAGAGAGAGAGAGAGAGAGAGAGCGATAACGCAAACGCAACTTAATTTACTTATGCTATTACATAACCATTACTTACAAATCTTTACACTTCTAATTTAAGCGACTTCCGTTTTCTTTTTCTTTCACTTCTCTTGTAACTCCATTTTGCCATTTTTTTCATACATTCTTTCTCATTTTCTCCCCTAGCACCCTCTAACTCTTTCATCCATTCTTCCCCCAAACCATCCTCCCCTAGAATCTTTACCACATTCTCTTGCCAGCTTCCTTTATCTTCCATTCCTCTCCTACATCCTTCCCATACATGCTCCCATGTTTCCTCTTCCCATTCACAGATTCTGAACTTCCTGTTCTCTTTCTTTTCCCAATACATACCTGCACTTACCTCGTTCCCCAATCTAAATCTTGCTATTCTGGTCCATCTTTTCTCTCCCCATCCCTTTTCTAAATATTTTGGTACTCCTTCCTTTTTTATCATCTTATACCATTTATTATATTTTGATTCCTCAATGATCCCCTATATTTCTATTAATTGTCTTTCCCTATCATTTTCTTTCACTTCTTCATAGTTGACTCCAGTCCCGTCTTCTATACCTCTAGCCTTAAAGAACTCCCTCCTTTCTTCTTCCCATCTCGTTAATTCCACCGCCCTCCCTCTCCTTTCTTCTACCTCCATCAAACACTTTGTCGCTAACGCCCCTCCCTTTCCCTCCCTCAGCTTCGTCTCAAAATTCCAGGCCCTCTTTCCCGCTCTAGTACTTAATTTATCCCTTTGCGCCTTTTCTCTCAGCATATATCCCGGTGTCCTCCAGTCTACTCCTAGCGTCCACCTTATATACCTTTCTTGGAAACTCTCAATCTCTTTCCTTTCTTTCCATCCCCATATCTCTGCTCCATAACCTAATACCGGCCGTACCAGCGTATCAAATAACCAGAATCTCCTTCTCCAATTTTTGTTAAACCTTCTTTTTCTTATTCGCCATATCTGTTTCATTACCCCTGCTGCTTTTTTATCCTTTCTCTTATATGAGCTCTATGATCTCCATTTGCTTGCACGTTATATCCCAAATACTTCAATTCTTTTACTTCTTCTAATTTTATTTCCTTCCATCTCCCCGTCCATTCTTTCTTTCTTCCCCCTCCTTTTCTAAACCTCATTATCTTTGACTTTTCTACATTTAAATTCAACTTTTTTCCATCTAAGTATTTCTCTAATCCTGTAATTAAGCCCGCCATCCCTT